>RJWJ010003990.1:0-80545 GCA_004363605.1 Indri indri
TCTTGGCTTTTCACTCAGTTTTTGAATGGATTTGAGTCCAAGGCTAAATTCTCTAAGTCTTACTCTCCTCATCTTTATGAAAGGATTCTAAGGATCCCTTTGTAAATTGAGTTGTTGTGAGGATGAAATGGGATAATGATGTAAATAATTTAGTATTGAGCTTGACACATATTGAACACTCACCAAATAGTTACTGTTATGTTTAGTGCAGGTGTCCTATTGAGTAACTGATACCTAGAGTGCCTGTTTTCAGCTGTATTTTAAAATGTATATATTCATAGGAACAAATTTCCAATGATAGCTAATTTCTTGGGGGTAGTCCTCAAACACCAATTGCACTAAAAATGTACTACAAGATCATATTGGTATTATATATATTAGTTCTTGGTTTGCTGCCTCATTTGAGGGAAAAAGCTGCCTAATTTGGAGGAAAGAAGGAGGAAAGGGAGAATAGGAAGAGGAGGAGGGTAGGGAAAATGATAAAAAATTTTCTGGTACTTTTTGGGCAAATTGTTATTCTGGAGAATAATTTGAAATAGGTGAAAGTTTCTTTGACATTCTTATACATTCCCTTTTCATGAAGCCTCACGGAGTAAGTTTTTCCAGCCTGACGCATGGAGATTCTCTAAAAGCATCAAGATTTTTCATGGTGATTCCATAACAGTAGTAGAAATATCAGGGGGTAATGAAATAGTGAAGTAAAAAGGATTGTTTGTTGTTTTCTTGTACTTAATTCTAGCATGAGTATTGCTTTTATTTGCAATGGCTTTAATTTGAGGACCTCCTGCATGTAAATTTATAAAATTGTGTGCATAGCATTTCAAGGCACTTGAAAGAAAAGTATCCTGAAGCTTTTTTTTTTTTTTAATCAATATGGGATACAATATTGCTACCTAGAATATGCTTAAATGGAGAATACGTATTCTCTTAGGTAGATATTCAGGTATTCTTATAAAAATTTCATGTAGGAATTTTTCTTCTGTTTATCTACTGGCACAAAAAGAAAACAGCATGTAACTTACAAATTCAATGAGAAGAAGAATCCATGCAAAATAAGAATAGAAATAGCAGCCCTGCATTTTACTGTTTACATCCTGAGCTGAACACTTTGCTGACTGACATGTTGCCTGGAAAGTGAATTTGTACATATTGAACACTTTTATTCTATTGTCTGGCCTAAATGTGCATTTTGCCAGGGGTGAAAAAAAGCTATAAAGAAACATCAACTCCATGGCTCTCCCCAGATCTGCCTTCCTGATTCCCTTCCTCTTCTAGAAATGGAGATCCTGGGGTGATGTCTTTCAAGGAGACTGAGGCTATTCTCAGGGAAACTTCTATGAGAGCTTCCAGCCTAGCTAGGATACAGATTATTTCTTGTTCTGGTCCTAGCTGCTTCCTCCTGACCCTTAACCGAGTCCTTGTCTGTTGTCTTTCCAGACATGAAGAATGACTTTTGTCCTTTCCCTGAAGGGTACTGTCCTTTAGTCCATATATTGATGGGACAAGGTGGGGGTGGCGTGGAATAATACTCATTCTGCTGAGATTTATCTAGAAACTGTTCATTTGGGAGCAAAAAGGGGAGAAAGTCATATTCTCCTATTGGGCATCTGAGCTTGGAGTCTCTCTGTTTCCGCCGAAGACCATTCATTTGGCCCTAGGAAACATTCCACAAATGCAGAGTTTGGGAAATGCATGCCTGAAACCATATTCTTGATTTATAAATCCCATAACACAAAATGCTGTACACAGGTCATGAAGCCAAAATCCTATATGGAAACATAAAATACGTTAGCTTTATTTATTTAAAGAATTAACCTTTCTCTCACAGGCAGCTGGAATGTCTATCAGTTCTACTTAACTAAGGTATTTTATATGTAATTGCCACATTGCCCCACTCAAATAAGAGACACTATCAATTCACTCCATTGCCTCCAGTTGTTTCTGTCACAAAAATAGGACCCTTGGCTGCTTTTGCTTCCTTTTAACAAGTATTTGTTAATTTTGATAATTTGCAGAGTTTAAAGAACAGCAGTTCTGTTTGTGTAAATCACAAGATTTAATTAGAGAAGAGGAATCCAAATGGTGCAAATAAAAGTCTGTACATAATAAAATATTAATTGCCTTTAAAAATACAATAGCGCTCCAGTATTCTATTACACTCCAGCGGAAAGTGCTCGCAGCAACAGAGCGCAGTGCCACAGCTCAGCTGTAATCATGGCAGCCTTGGAAGACTGTCTGCAACCCTGAAAGGCTGGAGGAACAACTGCCTTTCTTGCATCACTGATGAGGATGCCTTAAGTCTTATTTCTCTGGAGGTGTAGGACATTTGCCTTATACTCGTCGTAGAAACTTCTCAGCCTTCTATTCTTTTGTACCTTTTCCTACACATTTCTGAAATCTAGAGTACTGTGAAGAATTTAATGTCTCAGGTTTTCTGGTAGGTAAGGATTGTTTGGGGGGAAAAGCAAGTAAAAGGGAAGGAGTTAGAGTTTGCTATTTTTGGTCCTACAATTGAGAGGCTGCGTCACTCATAGGCCCTGTGACCTTGGGAACTTAGCTTCACCTCACTAGATCTCTGCCCCTTCATCTGTGGAATATTGAAGGGCAAAGTGTTCCACTCACAGTGGGTCTCTTTGATTTCTAATCAGCCTAGTATTCTAGTTAGAATCTATATTCAAATCATTATTTTTTCAGGAGAAGGTCTATCTAAAACAAATTGTGGTATATTATTTGATAATACAATGTACTTTCCAAATATAGATTATATAATAAATATATGTAAGATGTAAAATAATACTTTGGGATTTTGAATAGTGTTTTATAGCTTCAAAGATATATTTCACATATATTATTTATTTGATTATAGCAATTGTACCAAGAATCTCACAGGATCAAGTAATATTCTGCATTAGAAAAATTTATAAAGTTTAATGCCGAGCAATTGTTCACATTATTATTAGAATTAACAAATTTAATTTACATGAAGAATATAAGCACAAAGAAACTTAGGGTAAAAATTAAAATTCATATTAGACCCTTATGTTATATCATAAGTTTATTTTACCATATAGAAATGAATTTTAGGTCCAGAAATTATTCACTCATGTATTCAACCCTTTATTCAAAAGCTATATTATCAAGTGGCTTACCCTCTAAAATCACTGTGGCAGTCACTGAATAGGGGGCAAGGAGCAAAAGAGTCATTGACACTAAAGTCATAGGTCTTTCTATCCATGGCAAACAGGTATTTCAAGATATAATTTTACTACCATTCAATTAATACAGTAATAGGGAAGCTACAAGTTCATCCTACCATTGAGGGGCTGTATCACTCATAAGCCCTGTGACTTGGACATAGCTTCATCTCATGAGATCTCTGCCCCTTCATCTGTGGAACATAGAAGGGCAAGTATATATTAAAATATATGTATTAAAGGGTTGACATTCTTTACCATCCTATTTCAAAAATCTCACCTCTCACAAAAATCAACTCATGGTGGATAACAGACTTAAACCTAAGGCATGAAACTATAAGAATTCTAGAAGAAAAAGTTGGAAAAACTCCTATAGACATCGGTCTAGGCAGAGAATTTATGAAGAAGACCCCTAAGGCAATCACAGCAACAACAAAAATAAATAAATGGGACCCGATCAAATTAAAAAGCTTCTGCACAGCCAAGGAAACTGCCATGAGAGCAAACAGTCAACCTACTACAGAATGGGAGAAAATATTTGCATGCTACACATACGATAAAGGGCTGATAACTAGAATCTATATAGAACTCAGGAAAATCAGCAAGAAAAAAATCAAACAACCCTATCAAAATGTGGGCAAAGGATATGAACAGAAACTTTTCAAAAGAAGACAGAATAGTGGCCAGCAAACATATGAAAAAATGCTCAACATCTCTAATCATCAGGGAAATGCAAATCAAAACCACAATGAGATATCACTTAACTCCAGTGAGAATGGCCTTTATCAAAAAGTCCCAAAACAATAAATGTTGGAATCCATGCAGAGAGATAGGAACACTCCTACATTGCTGGTGGGACTGCAAACTCTGTGGAAAGTAATATGGAGATACATCAAAGAGCTGCAAGTAGAACTACCATTTGATCCAGCAATCCCATTACTGGGCATCTACCCAAAGGAAAAAAGACATTCTTATAAAAAAGACATTTGCACTCGAATGTTTATAGTGGCACAATTCACAATTGCAAAGATGTGGAAATAACCCAAGTGTCCATCAATATGTGAGTGGATTAATAACATGTGGTATATGTATACCGTGGAGTTCTACTCAGCCACAAAAAACAATGGTGATCTAGCACCTCTTGTAGTATCGAGGATAGAGCTGGAGCCCACTCTACTAAATGAAGTATCATAAGAATGGAAAAACAAGCACCGCATGTACTCACCATCAAATTGGTATTAACTGATCAACACTTAGGTGTACATATAGTAGTAACATTCACGGGGTGTTGGCAGGTGGGAGGGGGGAGGAAGGGATGGGTATATTCACACCTAATGGGTGCAGTGTGCACCATCTGGGGGATGGACACGCTTAAGCTGTGATTTGGTTGGGGCAAAGACAATATATGTAACCTAAACATTTGAACCCTCATAATATGCTGAGATAAAATAATATGCACAAATAATATTTTTATACATACTGAGAAATTATACTTAAAAAAACTAATACCCACTGATTAGTAAACAGTAAATATCCCTTTCTTACAAAAAAAAGTTTAAAGTATTTACATGTTTTCTATATTTTTACTGAAAATATCCAGGAATTTGCACCAAGAATATACATTATAGAAATTTTGTATCATTAAGTATCAAGGATGGGATAGTCATTCATGGAGAAGAAAGAAATTATTTCAATTCTGCTTCATATATTGTTAGCATAGTTACTATGGCAAACATATATTTATACTAACATTTATTTCCTCAAATATATTTGCTCTTTTATAGGTGTCAAAGAAAATAATACTCGGTGTGGACTAAGCAAATACAACTGCCTCCTGTCTCTGTTGAGAATCATTAGAATTAAAATCTAGAATTCTGAAATGAAATAAAGTCATAACAACAAATAAAATATGAGAAGTGTCACTATCAAAAAGATATTTTAACATATTTCTGGAAGTCCAAAATTGGGTGGGAATAAGCCTTTGCCTGAAGCATAATATAGTTTGCAGCAGGAGAAGTTTGGACAATTCCATCAGAAAAAGCTCCGTAATATTCCTGTGACTCAAAGGCAGCAGATATAAAAGAGAGCAAGCCCAGGGGGCCGAGTTACAGTCCACTGGACTGGCCTCTCACTCCTGCCTACACAGTAAAGATGACATTTTAATTTTTTTAACTTTTTGACTCTTTTGTAATACCATTTAGGTTAAAGTACAAACACATCATACAGTTATACAAAATATTTTCTTTGTTTATATCCTTATTTTATAAGTTTTTTTGCTATTTCATTTTATTTTTTTTTTACTTTTTAAACTTTTTTGTTGAAAACTAAGACACCAATACACAAATTAGCCTAAGCCTACACAGGGTCAGGATCATCAACATCACTGTTTTCCACCTGCACACCTTGTCCCATTGGAAGGCCATCAGGGGCAATAACATGCATAGAGCTGTCATCTTCTATGATGACAATGCCTTCTTCTGAAATACCTCCTAGAAAATCTGCCTGAAGCTGTTTTTCAGTTAACTGATTTTTTTTTTAACAAGTAGCAGTACACTCTAAAGTTATGATATAATGTATAGTATAGTAAATACATAAACCAGTGGAATAGTCGTTTCTTATTATCAAGTATTACGTACTATACTAATTGCATATGCCATACTGTTAATGAATGGAAGTGCAATAGAGTTGTTTATACCAGCATCACCACAAACACGTGAGTGATGCATTGCACTGTGACATTATGATGGCTATGAATGGGCAAGGGAAATTTTCCAGCTCCATTATAATCTTAGGGACCACCATTTGTTATGCAGTTTGTTTTGACCTAAATGTTGCTATATGGCACATGTGAGAGGCTCTGGATAGTGATCTCCAGGAAAAATAACAATTTGAGAGAATAGAAAGTTGAAATTGTTCTGGAAAAAGTAAAAACATGACGAAGTTTTACAAAGTTGCAAAGTAGAAAACAATTTAGCAGCTCTTATAACAAGGAGTTTGAAATATAAACTAAACTGAAATGCAGCATAATTTTGAATAATTGAAAGCACATAAGAAGAGAGAATCCATTTGATACTGATGACAGGAACATTCTCTTTAGCATAGCCATTGTCATTGAATTGGGCCCACTAATGCTAAGTCCACTGCTTGGACCAGCACTGAACAATATATACACGGTTATGATAACGTTACTACTGATTCTCAAATTTTAGAGTCAATCAGTATTCACAGAAGATTTAGATGTGGTTGCAGTTTAGATTGTAAATATGGCTTACATTGCTAGATTGACTATTAGAATGTAAAATGAAATGAAAGAAAGTGAAATGAAAAAGAGGATTAGGAAAAGTTGGGGAAAATGTAGAAGCTCAATCATATTTATCTGACTAAATGAAGAATCAAGAGATACTTTTGAAAGTTACTAAACTAGAAATTGGGGTTTAAAAGGTAACCAATAGGAGATGGAACTGGAGGTCATTATGTTAAATGAAATAAGCCAGGCACAGAAAGACAAATATTGCATGTTCTCATTCATATGTGAGAACAAAAAAAGGGGATCTCATGGAAGTATATGGTTGATTGGTGGTTACCAAAGGCTGGGAAGGGTAACAGGGGAGATGAAGAGAAATTGGTTAATAGGTACAATTATACAGGAATAAATACTAGTGTTTGATAGCACAGCAAGGTGACTATAGTTAACAATAATTTATTGTAAATTTTTAAATTAGCTAGAAGAAAAGATTTGAAATGTTATCAGCACAAAGAAATGATAAATGTTTGAGGTGTTGCATATCATACCTATCCTGATTTGATCATTATACACTGTATGCATGTATCGAAATATCACGTGTACCTTATAAATAGGTACAATTATTTTGTTTAAATAAAAAATAAAATTGATAATTATTAATTAAAAAGGGGAGAGGAAAACAGGAGTACAAGTGAATTAAATCTTCATGTATCATAAAAACAAGTAAATAAATACTTTCTAATACAAGCTTGCAGCAGTAAGCACCATAAGCGCTAAAATGAGTAGCTAAAAGGGTAAAGAGAAGCAGTGGAAACAAACGTGATAAGGGAGGTGTTTGGACCAGTAGTTTCACCATAAGTTCTCTTCACTCTTTGGTTGTTACCCTGCACATGTATTATTTTGATAAAATAAAATTTTGAAATATTACAGTAGTTTTGAGATAACACATACCAATTGTAATTTTCTAAAGACTTTTAAATGGGTCGATATGCTAAGGTTAAAAATAGAACAGGAAGGAATATTATTCAGTATAACCAAAGAAGGAAATCCTGCCATTTGTGACAATATGGGAGAGCCTAGAGGACATTATGCTAGGTGAAATAAGCCAGACGTAGAAAGACAAACACTGCATGAGCTCACCTATATGTGGGATATAAAAAAAGTCAAACTCACAGGAGCACAGAGTAGAATTGTGATTACTAGACATTTGGGGAGGGGAAGATGGTGCTAAAAGGGCACAGACTTTCAGTTATAAGATAACTAAATTCTAGGGATCTAATATACAGCTTGGTGACTATACTTACCAATATTATATTGTCTCCTTGAAATTTTCTAAGAGGGTAGTTCTTAAATGTTCTCATCCTCCACCCCATCCCCACACACCGGTAACTATGTGAGGTTACAATGTGTTACTTAACTTGGTTGTGGTAATCATTTTACAATGTGTACATATATCCAATCATATGGTATGCCTTGGATATATATAATTTTTATCTGTTAATTTTACCTCAATAAATCTGGAAAAAAAATAAGATTAGGAAGTATGCTTTCATCAATATAACCAGAAGGTTCTATCCTCTTCAGAGTTGGCTCCTGGATTACACAGATAAATTCCTGACATTACATATAAGTATGGGACAAATGATTTGGGTCGCTATGTTATCATTATTGTAATAGCTGAATAATCATGATACATTGGATTCATGTATTGAGGAATAAATAAAAAGGCAAGATTTGTCTTCCAAACAGTTGCCAGAAATAAAGAAAAGACTAAAAGTTGACACTTAAAGGCATTTACCTCTTTGGATTTTGAATGTGTGTTAACATGAGCTACACACATAGCAAAAGGAATATTTAACAGAGAATTAAAAGATATGGGTCTTGATTAACACTATGATGTTGGCCAAGCACTCCACCATTTTTGCGATTCAGTTTTCTCACCTACATATAAAAGGAAGAGAGGAAGAAAAGAAGAAAGAAGGTAACAAAATAATTGGGGGAGGGGAGGATAAGAAGGAGGAGTGGAAGGAATAAGAAAGGAATAATGGAAAGAAGGAAGAAAGAATGAAAAGAAGAAATGAAGGAAGGCAAAAAGGAAGGAAGGCAGGTAGGTAAGAGAGAAGGGGAATTTGACTTTAGATTTGCTCTAAAGTTCTATATTATTCTGAGTGAGAAAGAGGATTTATTTGAAACCGAAATGATAGAAGTATAGTTGTAGTGATAGCTAAAGCTTAGAAATCTTTGAGCCTGAGGGCAGAGGTATATATTTTATTTATGGAGCTTCAGAGAATGGGGGGCCCCTGAAGTTTTCAGAAGTAGGTGGTAGGATCAAATCAGTTACTAATTACAGCAAAGACTAACAAAGTAGAGACTGCTTGGATGTACTGGCAATTTATTAATACATCAAAACTATATGAAGCTATATTCAAAGTATTCAGTTGGGAGCTTTAGAGGTTCAAAAGAAATATAATGTAGAGGCCCTGATTTAAAGAAGTTTACACCTAGACAGAAAGATAAGGAACACTGTCTGTGAGTTTAAACATATAACAAATCACACACAATTGCCAAATATGTTGTGGAAAAAAAAATAGCTTCGGACTTCAGAAGAAAAACCACTTTTGTCTGCAGTAATGAGAGAAGATTTTGCAGAGCATAAGCAGTTAGAGATTGAGACTTTGTAGCAGCTCAAACCATGCCCTCCTCCCACCACCTCTCTCTCTCTCTCCTTTTCTCTCAATTTCTCTAAAAGAGGCTCCCTTGAGGCTACCTGAAACAATAGACTTGGGAAGGTAAACAGCCTTAAAATGATCTTTCAGGGAAAGCTGAGTCACTTTGCTTACCTGAGAAGTTAAACCAGACTTTTGTCAGTGGAGACGTCAGTCTTAAGACTTACTAATGGGGTGAAGAACTAGTTGGATTTCCAAATTTGTAAGGCCCTTGATCTCTTGTGCTATGTTTTTATTCTTATCTCATTCTTAATTAGTTTGCTAAAACTAGCCAATAGTGGACAACACTGTGGCTTTTCCCAACCACTTCCCTTAAAGCTACTCGCTCAACAGATATGATACGCTTTCAGGGTGTCTCAGACAACAATTTTCCAGATATTTTAACTATACAACAAGGATCATGGTTTTCCAGCATCAGGGTTAGCACCACCTGCTCCTTGGCTGCTTTTTTGTTATAGCAGCACTGCCTTCTAATAACGTTTTCTTTACTAAATCCGCCCACTTTGTGAATCATCACCATTCCGACTAGCAGGAAGATTCATATGTAAAGAGTATCTTGGCAACCACTCTGAACAATGTGCATGTCCTTTCTGCTACATTCTGAAGGTTAGAATGGTCACACGGTCATTCCTAACTAGAGGGAAATTGGAAGGTAAAGTCTAGCTGTGTGCCCGGGAAGAAGGGAAAATGTGTTTAATGATCCAGCTAGCAATATCTGTAGCAAATGGAAACAGTGATGTGGTAGATTGACAATGTCTGCCATAGATAAAGGGTTGGTGTGGAAGTATTTGTGCCACATATTTGCCATCCTGGCCATAAATGATACCATTACAGACAACAGTTAGCCAATACTCTTAAAAGTTTACAGATGATCTGTTTTTTTCAAATTTACGAGTTCTCCCCCAATAGATTCATCTCCATCTTTTTTTAAAAAATAATCCTCCCCAATAATGCTTTCGAAATAAATTTTGGCTAAAATGACAGTTTAAAATGTAAAACAGGCATTAGAGCATCTTTCTTAAAAAGCCTACTTTTTAAGAAAGCCTACATCCCTCACCTTAAAATTCTGCTCTCTGTTCTCTAATTCCACAGTGCCCAAATATTTCAGAAGCAATATAATCTTAAGTTTATTTCAAATTTCTAAGCTTTCCCTAGGGCACTTGTCTCTCTACGGGGCATGAGTAACTAGGAACTTTGGTCTGATACTATCTACCTGGTTAAAGTTCACGGAGGGGAGAAATTGCCCATGTGGAAACTGTGGTTCCAATACTTGTCGCTGAACATAAAATAACTCGGGCCTCCAGGGTTAATGGTAACATTAGAATCACTTGAGGCTCATGTAAGAAAATTGTAATTAAAAAGGAAATAGAGTTTGAGATATAGCTGAACTTTATTATATAAAAGTACAGTGTAGCATTTCCTTCTTAACCTTGGAGCCAAGTCTCTGAACGTGCTGGAATTTTTGATACCTAGAAAATGCCTTGATGAGGGAAGGGAGGAAGGATGGGGAGGGGGGAGTTAAATAGACCACTGTTGGAGTTCTGCCCTGAATTTTATAGAATAATTAAGGCCTGCTTGCCACCTATTTCAAGTTTCTCTACTTTTGTTTCATCTTAGTTCAATTTTCCTCTCATCAGTTCCTGCGCAAGGTGATTCTGGCCCCGGTTCCTTCACAATTCATCAGTCATCCTTCCCCTGGCCCTGTGGGATGTTCCCCCTGATTCCTTCATTTAGGAGTTGAACCAGTTAAGCAGACTATCTTTTGTTGTCATTGTTGTTTTTAAGAACTAAAATTGCATGGCCTGGTAGCAGTGTTTTCTCATTCCTTCTCTGTGTCAGACTGAAATAAACACATCACCATCTGATAAAGGTCAGCTTTGAAACACAGCTGCCTGTTGGGCTTGCAGAGCAGACGCAGAGCACCCCAAACCTTTCCTGACTGCTAATACTGTTTCAAATCCAATTAAAACCCTTAGCCTCCACTTTAAATCCTGAAGGGCTTAGGGACCCAGCCTCTTCAGAAACAGACTAGTGAAACCTTCTTTGCCTTCCTACTTTCAGTCACCACTTACTCTCAGCAGTTGTTTATTTCTAGGATTAAAGCGAAAAGACCTCAACAAAGTCATTTTGGAAATGAAAACCTAAGAGCATAGACCTCTCACTTCCTGCGTAGCCACCTGAGTCTTGGTATAATAACGCACAACGTGGCACGCAAAATTTCTTCCCTCAACAGGCTCCCTAGCTTGGAATCCTAAGTCTGCCAATGCCTGTTTTTTTCCATTTGCATTCACACGGTTTAAATGGAGTAGAGCCCGGGAGAAATTGATTTCCCTTTGTTGCATTATACTTACATGTTTCTCTGATCTCATAGCTATGCCGAGTGCCTAGCAATATGACAATTTTAATAAACACCCCACAGTTCTGAGTAGGATGCATGCAGCTGGGAAAGGCAGAGACCTTTAGTGTGTCTACTTATTAGTCCCTTCGCCAAGAGAGACTTGGGGCACTTGGTATCTCGCACCTGCTACAGATGCTCAGGTCGTCAGCAGCGATGTGCCCTTCACCTGAGAACTCAATTGCAGCAGTGGTTTACATTTCTCCTTGCTGAATTTCTGTCTCTCTTGACACTTCAGCTCTGCCAAGTACTCACTGGGCCAGAACCATCGTTCTTTGTGTTTGTGCACATGGTGTTCAGGGGTTGAAAAGCAGGGAGGAATATTTACCCTTGAAGAAGTAAAGTCTTGGAAGAGTGTACTGCTGCTGAACAGGGTATACTGCCAATGGGGGGTTTCCTTTCACTCGGATGGTCTGGGGGCTAGAGAAATCACAAATGTGGTTCAAATCCTTGACTCTGTATCTATTGTGACACTTGTCCTCTCCATGCTATTGTTGGTGGCTAATATACAGAGCGATCCCTTTGAAGAAAATTTACATGTAGGGAAATTTTGCAAAGCACTGAAAGGAGTTTCAGGTCCTCTCAGAAAGTCCACAGGGTTCAGTGAAAATAGAATCTAATCAACCTGTAAAAATTGAAATCCCACTTCTATTGCATGACTTGATTTGATTTGAGGTATCTTCTTTTTGATCCCCAAGCAATAAAATGAGTTGACTCTCTCTCCAGGAACAGTATCTGCGTCTGTGTCTGCTTTTCTCAGCCTCCTTTTCTTTTCTTTGCCGCCTTCTTTTACGCTTCTAATTCTGAAAACTTGCTAATTGCTCCTTGGCCCAAGTAGAACCCATCTTTACTGTGGCGAGTGTGGCTTTTCCACTAACCAGAAAGAAAAGCAACGCAGCCCTCAGTGCTTCCTTCGTGTTTATGAAGCATTTCTCCACCCATCCTTTTTTGTGTTCTTTCCCTGCATTTCATGATTCTTGCCTGGTTCCCAGGCATCTTAGGAAGATTTTGTGAAGAATCATTTGTTAATCAGTTAAATTCGAATTGTAGCAATTTGAAAATTCTGTGTATCGTTTGGGCAAGTGTTTGTTTCCTGTGTTCATAACACAGGGAGAGTTATAAACCAGGACTATAGGGCAGTTGACGTTTAAGTAAATCTTCTTTCATTAAATGTTTCGAGACTGGAACATCTGTCTTGTTTACCAGCCCTAATAGTGAAAATGTTGTATAATCATTAATATTTTAAAATTTGTGTGAATGTGTAAACAGTATTTAATTTTAGCCTAAAAAGGTAACCAGAAACATTAGCGTAGCTTTTTTTAAACAACTGATAAATTACAAAGCATCATAAAAAAAATTGACAAATTATCTGAAAATTGTAGAATCAAGAATGATTATATGATTAAGCAAAATAATTAAAGACTAAATGGATTCAATGTTGAGAGGATTTGAGAGGGAGGGTATAGTCAGAGTATGGAAGGCATCAAACATGGGATGGGGTAGCAAATGTCAGGATTCAAATGTAGATGTAACTGTTAAAGATCTATCGAAGATGCTTGGGGGAATCTATCAAGGTTTTTTTTTTTTTTCTGTGACATTTACTTCAGTTTTTGATGCAAAAATTATACACATAATGATTGCACACATTACATTAGCTCAATTTTGAAAGAGTTTTTAAAACCTGTTGATTTATCATGGTTACATCACCTTCTGCATTATGAGTCATTTTCTCCACAATACCCTGTCCTATTCCACCATCAAAAGCATATATTAATATTTAATATAGTGTATTATAATATTTTGCTTTATGTATTAATACAAACAGCCCTTAATTCTGAGAATCTCTGAGTCTGTGCCTAATGCACAAGCTCATTGTAGGGATAAAAAGAGAATTCTTTTTTCAGTCAAGAATGTGTGAATACAGCATAGAACTCAAAGGAATTTTACTATGGGGAGTCCAGACTCCCTTAACTACACTCTAAAAAAATTACATGAGGATGCTAGGGAAGGTAGTTTAATGTCACATTCCAGAGACAGCACCTGAAGCAAGGGTGCCTTCTAGCATCATGCTAGTGCACAGATTCAATTATGAATGAGGAGAACATCAATGAACTGCTCCCAGCTTCTCTCTTGACTACCTTCTGCAGTCATCTCCCATCTGTACATTGAGGATGCTCTCTGCACTCTGTGCTGCTCAACTTCTAAGCACTAATGAGATCACAGCCTACGGTGGAAAAGCGGCATTTGAGTTTGATCTGCTCATTCAGCAATAGAGGAGTGAAAGGTGTGGGGTGATTTGCCTAACTCCGGAAGCATTTCTGGAGAAAAGTTGTTGAAGCCAGCAGACTTAACTTATTTGAACTTTAACTTCTGCCTGCCTTCAAAACAAGCTTTATTTTTATTCTTTTTCCTATTTTTTCTTTCATTTTTTTTTTTTTGTTTTTTTTTGGTTTTCGTGGTTTGTGTTGGTAATTCATAGAAAGACAAGAGTCACACCCAATGGGTGCGGTGTGCACCGTCTGGAGGATGGACATGCTTGAAGCTCTGACTCAGGCAGGGCAAAGGCAATATATGTAACCTAAACATTTGCACCCCTGTAGTATGTTGAAATAAAAAAAGAATTAAAAAAAGAGTCAAAACTGGTCTGTGTATGTATGTATGTACCAATTATGTGTATTTGGGTGTGGGAGTATATGGTCTGGCATTTTATGAATAAAATGTTGCATAATCTAAGATTTAACAATACTACTTTTAATGTCTTTCAGATTTTTTTTTCCTGATTTTATGCTCATATATTCTAGCATACTTCATCTCTATTATAATATGAGGAGAGGTAATAAGAAGCAATTTCCACATTACTTTTAACTTTGCTTTAATTACAACATATTGCATGGGAGACATCATTTTCAAATGATTTCCTTTTTTTCTCAGTCTTGATTGTTTCTCATCCCAGAGCAAATATTCACTTAAATGGTGTAAGCCATCTGTAGTTTATAAAATACCTTTAAGCTATTGTTTTAAAGTTTCATACGTTTTAATGTTTTCCTATTTATTTCCTGCTGATATCAACATATACCCTGCCAAAACCAATCTTTGGTGGATACTAACATATTCCTATTGAACATTTGATCCAGAAAGTTTGCAGATAATAAGCAGAATGAACATCTGTGAGGGCTAGATAATTTTTAATATTTATGGAGAGCTCATTTTTGTGTTGTTATCCTTATGATGAGTACGGTTATTCAAGACAATGTACGGTGTGAGTCCTTGCAATCGATTCCATTGTGGGAGAGGTTTGAGGAGTGAGTACTGAACTGTTTGTTAATTGGAATTTCAACTGTGCAGGAAAATATTACTTGCAAAGTATCCATGAAAAGGAGTTTATCTCATACATTTTTAAATTGTTATATGCCAAAAACCTTACAGAAAACTGTTTCTACCTTAGAAAAAAGTCCAAAAAAATAAAACTTAAACTTATTTCTGCTTACTAGTAAGAAAATTAATATTTTTACTATCAATAAGATTTGTAATGCTTGGCTAATACTTTGAAAAACAAAGATAATGATAGAACAATATCTTATTAGGATATTTCCCCTTTTGTAAAGCATTAATGCCTGGAAACAATTAGTTATAGGTTCAGGTTTCATATCAATGCATTATATGACCAGGAAACTAGTCTGAAGTGTTTTTTTTTTTTTTTTTTAAAGCATTTTAATGTGTGACTAACCCCACTTCCAGGCAGTTCTTTTAAGGACAGATGAGGTGAACTGGCTGGTATAAGAAGATGCTAAAATAATATATATTATGTGGTTATCATTAATTGATAAATAAATTGCCAATAAGATTTAGATTGAAGGATCTGAAAGGTATTTTAGAGATCATGTGGTTTCATCCCTCATTAAATTGAGCTCTAAATACATTTAAAAACCTATTTGATGATATAACCTAGATTGAGGCAGATTCAGGAGTAAAATTCAGCTCTTTTATAATAGTCAGAGCAGCACGGACCTAGGAAGTAAGCTTAAAAAATGGCCCAAATGTGTAGAGGTTGATCTGCGAAGACTATCCCTGCTTATGAACTACCATTGAGACACCTCCACTGTTCTCCATAATCTTCTCATGCGCATCACTACTTCAGAGAGAGTCGTCACCCCCAAGTTGTTTAGATTGGTAGACAAAATCGTTTTGTGCCCAAGAACATTATTTGTAGGAAAAGGGGGCTATTTACTTTGTTATTCTCTTCTACTTTCTTTTCCTGCCTCACGATTTCCATTTAGATCCTGAAATCAATACTGAAGGTAATTGATCTTAGTGTGTGTGTGTGTGGGGGGAAACCCTTCTCCTTTTATCTAGTAGCCATTAGAAAATAAGTAAAGAAGGGATTGGAAGATGGTCATAGCATCATTATTTTGTTTTGTGGTTTTTAAATTCTATAAATGTGTAAATTTATCTATTATTAATGAATTAGAATGATACAATGAATTTCCAGTGCATATTTCACTCTGGGCCACAGAGAAAAAATATAATTTATTTCTCGCTGAATTTGTAGGTAATGATCCTGCTGAAGGTATTAATGATACATAGATAGAATTCCTCAGCACAGAAGGGCTGCTGCCATGTCCAGAAAATTCCTCAAGACAGCGGTCCCCAAACTTTTTGGCACCAGGGACCAGTTTCCCAGACCAGTGGAGAGGCGATGGGTTCAGGATGATTCAGGTGCATTGCATTTATTGTGCAGTCAAACCTCTCTGCTAATGATAATCTGTATTTGCAGCCACTTCCCAGCACTAGCATCACCACCTCAGCTCCACCTCAGATCATCAGGCATTATATTCTCATAAGGAGCGCAACCTAGGTCCCTCCCATGTGCAGTTTGCAGTAGGGCTCACTATCCTATGACAATCTAATGCTGCCGCTGATCTGACAGGAGGTTGAGTGTATATGGTGATGTGAGCGATGGGGAATGGCTGTAAACACAGCTGAAGCTTTGGCTTGCTCACCCCACTAAGTACCTTGTTTACCTCCTGCTGTGAGGCCTGGTTACTAACAAGCCACTGACCAGTAGGGCCTGGGGCATGGGGACTGCAGCCCTAGTACAATAAATCTGATAAGCAAATAAGTATGTTATCTTATGGGAGTGTATGATTTTCTCAATATCAAAATGACAACTCATTTAGGAGTTTATCATTCACAGGCATGATATAAATAAGAAGGTGCAAAGAATGGATCTGTGGAATAAAGAAGTCTTCTGGAAGAATAAAAACCTGCATGTTACAAACAATAATGTGATCGATATAGCCCACTGCTGTCTGTGGATCTCTAGGAAGCAGAGACCAATATCTCAGCTTCGTCAACACACCCAAGGCCTTCCTTGCTATTTATTAAATGTTGTAAAATTAATTAATCAATTAGCTATTTATTCAACAAAAAGAAGCTGTTGTTTTCTTTTCTTTGTAATTCATATGTATCAAATGTAATCCATACATATCAAATAAAATGACTGAAATATGTAGTAGTTAAAGAGTTTGGTGATAATGCCCCTGATAATTCAAACAAATCAACACATCTAGAGAAGAATTTAAAGATTGGTTCACCACTAGCTAAAAAAAATTGAACAGGGAGATCGACCTTTCAGGTCAATGATGCTTCCCAAAGTCTATGTAATATAAACAAATAGAAGTCTTTTAAATGACATATGAAGATAAGTACCTTGTTTTCCTACTTACACTGGACTCTGCAAAGAGGGTTTAATAATTATTTTGTACAATGCTTTTTATCTTTTCAAGGCAACACAGGATAGGCTATTAGTTTCACATATAATGGAAAATTTCAAAAGTAAAATGTTTAATTTAATTCACTAGGGACTTGAGCTTAATGCTGCTCTCAAACAAAATGCCAGCATCTCTCAAGGCGTGCTGAGAGATGTTATCTACTGGGGCACTTTATTGAAAACTTCTGTTAACCTGGGTCATAAAGACATGAATTAGTTTACATAAAAATTTTGAGGAGCAATGGGATTATTTTCCTTTTTCCTTGAGCCTTTATAATCCTAACTCTAGAATTTTGAAAAATGAAAATTGTTCACTGCTTTGCTCACTTAACCTTACTCCAGTGAACATAATTTATTTAGCCTTTCATGGTGACACATTCGGAAAGACGTAATGTTGTATGGAATCACTGATAGGAGCACAGAAGCACATGGCATGAGCTTGTCATCATCCCTCATTCAGCCTTCCTTTCAGGTCCTTACCACAGTGCTAAATTGTCTTTATAAGAATTTTTTTGTGGCCACATGGCCTCTAGATGTGAGGATTTTTGGCATGCACACGATTGTTCACACACATGTACACATAAACACACATATACCCAAAGTCCCTTGCTTGATTAATGGATACGGTTTTCAAATATTATAATATGGAGAGGGACATGATTATATTTTTCTCCCCTACCTGTCTCATGTTTAGTGTAGCTATTCCAGTTTCATTCTGTCACTTGGTCTTCCTTTGTGTTTGTAAAAATTAATTAAATTAACCAAACTATTGATAAACACCTTCTATGTGTCAAACATTAGAGTAAGTGTTGAGGATGGATAACGCATGTATCTGCCCTTGATGAATTTGCAATCTGCTATAGTTTACGAATACGTGGCTGCTAGTTCAGATTTGACTGGGCTGTGACCTTCACAGTTTTAAAAGTATTGAATTACCAGCGGTGCTTTTTTGT
Source organism: Indri indri (assembly GCA_004363605.1). Taxonomy (NCBI): domain Eukaryota; kingdom Metazoa; phylum Chordata; class Mammalia; order Primates; family Indriidae; genus Indri; species Indri indri. The sequence goes on from RJWJ010003990.1 coordinate 18,283, forward strand.
TTTCCCTAACACCAAAGCCTACTCCCAGTTGCTATTTATGAGCAAACTTGCACCGTTATTACACAGCTTTGAAGAAAGTGAAATACTCCTTGTTCACAGAGGTGGGAAGATAAAAGATAGGCCACAGGAAGAAAGAGAGTGCATGTTTGTTTGTGGGAGAAAAGAATATTCTTATGGATTTAAAGGACAGATAAGTATTTCCAGATCATGCCTTAAATCACCTCATCTTCCACCCTCACATATTATTTATCTGCCCCATAGGCAGTTGGGTTTGTGATTATATATCTGCTGTTTACTTCTTATTTCTAACTTCTGCCCACAATTCTGCTACAAATTGTTTATAATCTTTAATATCTTCTTCTTCACTTCTTAAAAATACTTTTCCATTGTTTTGTACTTTCTGACTTTTCTTTTATCTTTCTTGTATTTAATTTGAAGACACCGAATTTTCAAAGATGATATTAGCCCGTAAGAACACATCTTTTCTGGTAGACAAACTAATGACAGCATCTTTGCTGTAACTGTGTCAATTTCTGTAATTATAATTTTTTGCCACATTTTGATTAGGTCAGTTATCAGGCTAAATGTAGTAAAAAGCAAAATCCTTTTCAGTCTTGTTAATTTGTTTGAGTTATTCAATTCAAGAAAAGATAATATTATTAGGTGATTTGGTCACATTTTATATTCCTTCTAATGAAATAGTCATAGGTATAACTATTCTATATATTAAAATTAGATTTTTATGAAACAGTTTACATTTTGCCTTTATCTTATCTCAATTATTTTTGTCCCAGTATGTTTCAATGCTTTGACTCATCAACAGCTCCTTTCTAAATTTCCGTATTATAAAGATCTCAAAAAAGCTGTCGTATTGAGTCTTTATAAATGATATCTGACCCCAACGAACAGGAAAAATAGAAAAGGCTGCTTATGGATACATTCAGAACATATATTTAATCAGTGACAGCACAACATACAATTAACTTTAAATGGAAGCAACAACATAGCAGTGCACTTTGAAGGACAAAGCCTTCATGACATCTCAAGCCGAATGCAAAGTTACATACCCACACATGCACAAAAATAGCTGTCTACAAAATGCCATCTGTGATGCTGAATGTTTGGGGGTTGGGGATCGGGGGAAGAGACGTAATGTAAGGTAAACCAACATGTGGTAGACATCAGCAAAAGCTCAGGCAGTCAGAAATATAAGCCTTAACCCCAAGTCCTGTGGTATAAACAGCAATAACATTAACAATTACCCAAACAGAAAGGAATCTTTCCGTAGATACAAAACAAAAATGTGTTCAACCAAATGTATTTCTGTTGTGTCTGGAATAGCAAGGTCGTTTAGTATTGCTGTAATTATCACAATTACCATTTTCCTGGGAGTGAGAAGGTTGTTTTTGTTTTCTTAAGTTATTGTAAAGTGCACATTAGTGAGTAAAGACAGTCCTCTTAGGTAAACAACAATCTCATCTAGTGTGTGTCAACATAGATTTAGGCATTTTTAAAAAGTTCATTTATTATCCAGTTAAACAGGGAGTTCGCTGCTCCTGTTAGCACAGACTGAACAGAAGTCCACATATGATATAGGGAAGATACTGGATAAAGAGAATGGCTGGTTTAGAAATGCTCAATTTGTGGGATCTATTTAGTATGAGATTCTGGAAAATAGCCCTATCTGAATCAAACTAGAAGTGTCATTGTTCTCTCTAGTCTTATAAAGAAGCTGAATTTCATCTCTGGCTTCAAGATTTTCATTTCTTACACATGAAAGAAAGAAAAGCATTGATATTGCTTAAGAGTGGGGCTTACCTTTGATGAGATGTGATGCTTGTGAGCAACTCATCAGACTTACTCACATTTAAAAATAATGAGCTACAGAAATTCATTAAAATCATCTTGAACCAAAAAGCAATGACCTAGATGATTAGGGATAGTTCCTGTGGATATAGGATCAGAGAAGGCAAAGACAGGAAAACGCTGCTTAGGCCAAAAAGTGGTATATGAATCTGAAAAGTGAAGAAAGAGAGGAAAATTGTGGGGTTTTTTTTTTGTTGTCGTTCTTGTTTAAAAAGCTTCTAAAGGATTTTAGTAATGAGACTGGGGACATAAAAGAATTGAAGTATGGTGCAAAGTCATGAAAGACAAACTTTTGGATGAATAGAATCTGGAGTTGAAAATAAAAACAAGATTCTTACATTTTTCTTTCCTTTACATGCCTTTGAAATTCAGAGCACTGCTCTGGCGGATGAGAATATTAACAATTGGAACGCAAACTGAGTTGGTGTAATAAGAAATATCAAAACTTTCATTTTAGCAATCAGACTCTGAGTCACAGAGGACAGCCCTGCTTGAAGCCCATTAACACATCATAATAACAACCAGCTGATGTAATGAAAACAAATGAATTCCAAAGAAATACAAAATGTAAGAGTGGGTCATTATCGCACACACTAATGAGGAACAGACTTTACCTGTTTTCTTGGGTTCCAAAGAAATTGTTCAGTCCACTGAGGGCATTTACACCAGGAAATATTTCATTCTCGTTTGGAATTTCTCCTTGGAACATGTTATAGGACTATTTTCTTGTCTTCAGCCTTCTTGTTTTAGTTTCACTAAGCTACGATTTTTGTCTGTTGTGCATTGCTTTATTTGCAATTTTATAGGAAGCAAGAAGGTGAGAAGGCTGGCAGGGAAAGAGGCAAGAGCTTAAAATGTTACTGTTCTAAGTCAGATTGTTCAAGTGATCAAGAGAAAGACAATGCCAAAAAAGACTTCACTCTTATTTATCATATTCCCATTCTTAGATTTTATGTCATTATTACTACTAACAAACATTCCTGGCCCAGTGTTTTAGAAAGAGATGTGTACAAACTTTGGAATTTGTGTGGCTTTTGAAAACTCAGGGTTCTAATCTGTTATATCAGGTAAATAATGATAGTTCAGGCCTTAATTGTGTTTGTTATAAGGATCAAATTGTGTGCCTTCCTATACACCTTTGCCCAGCTCCAAACACCACAGGTAGCTTAGAGCAGTTCACATGGGCAGCTTCAAAGTCCCCCTACCTTCTCTCCTGGTCTCAATCCTGACCATCCTCCACCACCACCCTGGAGACATCTTCCTAATATTGCAATTTAGAGCTTGGCTTTCTTCCGTCGTCTGACCCATTACCCAGCCATTTCTCAGCTTGGGGAAAATCCTCAAGCATATGACATATGCCTATTGTTTTTTAGACTGAAATATAGGCAAAGGAGGCTGTTAGTAATGCACATTCCTTCTCAACTAGTTGCAATTTCACTCTTTTTTTTTTTTTTGGTAAGAGTAATCTTGTTTTAGCATTCCCAGTGTTTAGATTAATGTCTACTACCTGGCAGATGCTCAAAAGTTTGTGTCAAGTACATAAATAATAACTGAATTACTTCAATTAGAAACTCTAGAGTGCTATATGGATGTTATCTGTCTTATTCAAATATCAGATCCCCTTTTGGTTTGTTGGAGTGTCTGTCCAATGCTAATACCTTGGAATGTCACAAACGCATGTTTCTGACAAGGACAGACATGGATTTAAATTCTCATTCTTTCTCTTGTTAAATTTGTGTATTTGGACAAGTTATGAAACCTCCCTCAAACTCAGGATTTTTTGTCTATAAAAAGGGGAAAATAATACCTACCCCACATGGTGGTATCACCTACCTCACAGGGGTATTGTTGGAACAAACTAGTGTATGGCAGCCGGCACAGCACATGACTCAGAGTAGGCTCTTGACTCACCTTCCTTGACTGACTAGATTAGCCTTGCGGACAAATCCAGGAGACTGTGAAATCTTTTCACATGGCTTCTAAATATATACCATGCATTTTGTTGTATGGTTGTATTCTGGACTAGTCTTACCTGTTACCAAATCTTTCATGAAGGCAACTGCACAATGAGCTTTAAAGCTACAACACAAAGATGCCAACCTGCTCAAAACATCCCCCCTTGTCTTACTACAATATTTTTTTAAAAAGTCCTAAATTTGACTGTTCAGAAATCTTTTTTTTCTTTTTTTTGCAAATACATCTCAGGGTTATAAATTATTACACTGATATTGATACTTGCAAAATGTAATACAAAATAATCTGAGATTTGAAAGAGATCTGAATGTACCACGACCATATAGTCTACTTTGCTTAGGATAACTCTAATTGTTGCCTGGTTTCCTGGCACAATTTTTAACAGCACCCCTTAGACTCTTGTCCTGGATTGGATAATAAATCACATGGTCATCCTGCCTGCAGATATCTGTCCAGTCTTCATCCTGTACTTGAATCCTTTCTATAATATCCCATCTCATGGTTATCATTTATTCAAGTGACAGAGAACTCACTACCTCCTGAAGCAGCCTAAAGCATTGTGGTTTGGTTCTGATAAGGTTTTCTTAATAAAATATCTAGGTCTGGTTTTTGCTTTCGTCTATTGGTTTTCCCTGTATTGCAGAGTTATGTAGAGCAAGTCCAACACTTATTCCACATGACAAATCTTCAAACATTTAACAATCATGTCCTGCCTGAGGGTGCTCATTTCATGGCTATGCATCCCCATCTCTTAGTTCAGCTGCCGCTCATGTAACTTGGCATAGGATTTCCTCCCCATTCTGATTGCCATTTGCTGAATGCATTACAGTTTGTCTTTGTCCACGTCTAAGTGAATTGCCCAGAACCCAATATAATACAACTGTGGTTTGAGTAGCTGAGCCTACATGCACGTGCCACCATGCCCGGCTACTTTTTCTAATTTTTGTAGAGATGGGGTCTCACTCGTGCTCAAGCTGGTCTTGAACTCCCGGCTTCAAGCAGTCCTCCCACCTTGGCCTCCCAAAATTCTAGGATTACAGGTGTGAGCCACTGCACCCAGCATTTAGAACTCATTTTCTAAAGGCAAAGCTGTTTTTCCCTCATTTCAGTATTCGTGAAGTTGGATTTTCGTATTTAAAGTGCAGAGTGAATAATGAACTTTGAGAATATAAAGCATTGAGCAAACACAGTTGTTAAGAAAAATAGAATTGTTGCCCAGGTTGTTGTCTAGGGAGGGAAGATTTGAATGTTTTCTTTAAGGGTAGGAGCGTAGCAAAAGAATCCAAATCAATAAAGAATAGGAAACTTGATATTCAAAACGTTATTAGTGTGAGCCACTACTTCAGATTCTCTTCCCTTTCCTAGGCTAATGGAAGGTTAACTTTGGAGCAGGCCTTGTGGCTAGTCATGGCTATGAGGCTTTGATAAGAAGTAACGAGTATCACTTGTAAGTTTAAGCTCCAAAGTGGAGCTATGCAATTTTCCATGGTTCCTTCCACTGCCAAGGAGACTCCTCAAGCTTCATTTCGAGGTGAAGTTGTCACTATATTAACTCACTTTGAATCACTAAGCCACGACGTGGGAACAGCTGTCTTGGAGAATCATCAGCTTTTACACTTGCTAAGGCCTGCGCTGAGTGTGTGCTTATTACCCAAGGAAGTCAGAGTCTGTAAACATTAAAAAGCCGCTCTCCAGACGATCCATGGCTTCCGTTTGATAACCACTTACGAGGTGATAAACACTGTACTCAGGACTGTCCATAGATTTTCTCACTCTATCCTTGTAATGATACAAGAGTTATGCATTGGCTTTAGTATACAGAAAAAGAAGAGAGGTGAGATTAGTTCTCAAGGTGTTACCTAGTTAGTTTTTGAACATAGGTGCGTATGGTTTCAAGCTCTGTGTTCTTGTTACTGCATTATGCTGCTCTTACTTATGTACTTAGGTATACTATTTTGGTGTCCCTTTTGTTAAGTTAAATTTGATTATTTTAAGTTTTAAATAAAATACATTAATAATTAATTGAACCGTTCAATGATTTTTTTCAATAAGCTTTTATAAATTTAGAAATAATTTTAAACTAAGCAGGATGCAAGGTATTAGATACTAAAATGATCAAGCCAATGCTTCTTCTCTTCCTCTTCTCTCTTTTCTTCCTTCCTCTTTCCTTTGTTTTACTGGGGGGGGTAATTCTTTCCCATTCTTAACAGTTCCTTCTAGTGAAATAGGCTCAATTACTATAATTCTGGGTCTCTCTATAACTCTTTACTCACTCTGCCTCTGGGGAGTCAGATGATGTAACTGATTGGTCATTTTGGGTATAATTACCAAAAATTCTTAGACCGGCTCCAACTTTCTTCTTCTTAGGAGGGGACCTAATTTCCGTGAGCTGTTTCTCCTCTTGTCTTCTTTATTTTATGTCTTTTCTATGCAAATTCTTTCTACCTGGGAAGTGCTGCTCTAACTTCATATTGCCTGCGAGGGGTGAGCTAATCAGTCTAGTTTTGGAGACCAGTGGCCAAGTTCATTTGGCTCTCATGTTAGTCAAACTTCTCCAACATAACATCAATCAATAATAAAAGTAGTATTTTTGCCTCTGTGTTAGTTTTCTAAGGATGTGTAACAAATGACCACAAACCTAGAGGTAGAAAACAATGCACTCCTTTTCCTCACACCTTCTGTAGCTGAGAAGTCTGGACATGCTGTGGTTGGTTTCTCTGCTTGGGATCTCACTAGGCTGAAACCTGACGTTGGCCAGGGTTTTAGTTCTCATCTGTGCCTGGAATTCTTTTCCATGCTAACTGGTAGTTGAAAGAGTTAACTTCCTTGCTGTCTTTCAGCTGGGGATTTCGATGTGCTTCCAGAGGCTGCCCACATTTCTTACCACACGACCTCCTCCATCTTTAAGCGAGCCACAGCAAACTGAATCTTTCTCATGCTTTGAATACCTGGCTTCTGGGACCAGCCAGAAAGGAGTCTTTGCTTTTAAAGGGCTCATATGATCATGTCAGACCCACCCAGAAAATCTCCCTATCTTAAGGTCAACTATGCCATGTAACAAAATCCAATCACAGGACTAAAATCCATCATATTCGCAGTCCCATAGATTGTGCTCTACACATATGCTGGGTGTATGTGTGTGGGGGCGGGCGGGGGGGACTTGAAGGTCATCTTAGAATTCTACCTATTGTGGCTTCCCTCTTATTATTTATTCTATTTCTCAAATTGTCTAGAAGTGATATAAGGGGGTGAGTTTTGCTTATTGGGGGCCCTTCAATGTCTCTGACAGTTTCTTCTTTCCCTTATCTTTGTGGTAAGGGCCCACATGTGTGCATGTGCATTGTGCATGTGTGCATGTCTTCCTCTTTTTGATGATAGAAAACAAAAGATAAGTTGGACATACATATATGAAATATTTGCATGCATGCATGCACACACACACACACACACACACACACATACACACAGCTTTCTATTTGGCATTCTGATTTGATGGAGGGAAAATTCCGAAGGTTAGTAAATATATTGAATCAGTGATTGCTAGAGTCAGATGAGTAGGAATGGAGAAGGGTTGGAGGAGAATCATGCAGTGACTGTTTTATCCATAGTGTCATCCTCTTTTGCCTTGGAATTAAAGTCAAATGATTTTCCAAGGAGCATTGGCTCTAATCCTAACCCTAACCCTAGCCCTAACCTCTTTTGTGCCTAAATATAGGCATAACCTTGTTATTGGACCATTCCTCAAGCCTAAAGATTCATTTCATAGTTGCTTAATAGGTTCCTTTTCACAATGCTTACTATGACTCTCTTCTTTACAAAGAATCTATCTTCAAGAAATTAATCAGAGCTGTCTAAGAATTAAATTCCTGGAATTTAAGGAACTTAAAAGTGAGTCCCTTCATATTATCTCTATATTTGTTATATTGCAAGTCCCCGAATTTAAAAAAATGTATACACTATGCTATGTACAAACTTAAATTTTAGGCCTGGCAATTTAGTGAAGGAAAGGCCAAGATTTATTTCACTGACATAAATAGCTACAGCTAAAGTACAGTACTCCTGGAAGCTCTAGGATATTCATAGTACAATCTCATTTTGTATAGAGAAAAGTCGGTAAGAACTTGTGGTTAGTCAGAAGTAAGAAAAGACAATGATAAATAGAAATACATATTGTTTTATAATGACTTTTCTGTTCACTGGAAGAAAGCAGCAGTTTAATTACTGAATTGAATGTGATGTGAGCACTACAGTGTTTTGTAAGATGCTTGCTATGAAGAGTTTAAGAACAGAATCATCTCTGTTTCTAAAATGCAAGATATACATTCATCTAAACTCATACAAACAATGGAGAACTATCTAAAAACATCCACATCTACAAAAGATAGATGTTACTGATGGGAGAGAAATTTGTTACCTGAATTGATTCCACTCCATCATTTAAGCCCATGGCATAATAGATGATATTAAATGATCAAAATGTATAATTTTTTTATAAAAACACTCAAGAAAAGTGAAATGATTCAGGGAAATAAACTAGAAATAAGGTATACCTCTTTTTATTGCCTTTGGCTTTATTATGCTTTACAAGTATTGCATTTTTTCAAATTAAAGATTTGTGGCAATCCAGCACCAAGCAAATCTACCAGTGCCATTTTTCCAACAGCATGTGCTAACTTTGTGTCTGTGTGCCATATTTTGGTAATTCTCACAATATTTCAAACTTTTTCATCATTATATCTATTATGATGGTCAGTGAACTTTGATGTTACTATTGTGATTTGGGGGGTGCCATGATTCACGCCCATCAAAGACAGTAAACTTAATCAACAAATGTTCAGGGTATTCTGACTGTTCCACCATCTCTCTCCCTTTCCTCAGTCCTCTGTACTCCCTGAGACACAACAATATTGTAATAAGGCCAATCAATAACCCTACAATGGCCTCTAAGTGTTCAAGTGAAAGAAGGAGTCACACATCTCTCACTTTAAATAAAAAACTATTAAATAGAGATGGGCTGGGCATGGTGGCTCCTGCCTGTAATCCCAGCACTTTGGGAGGCTGAGGCTAGAAGATCACTTGAGGCCAGGAGTTTGAGACCACCCTGGACAAAATAGTGAGACCTCATTTCTACAAAAAATGAAAAGAAAATTAGCCTGACATGGTAGTTTGGGCCTGCAGTCCCAGCTACTTGGGAGGCTGAGGCAGGAGGACAGCTTGAGCCCATGCGTTTGAGGTTGCGGTGAGCTATGATTGTACCACTGTATGCTAGCGTGGGAAGAAGCTAGCAGAGGTTGGTTCATGAGGGTTAAGGAAAAAAGCCACCTCAAAAGCGTAAAAATGCAAGGTGAAATGATGGAGAAGCTGCAGCAAGTTATCCAGATCTAGCTAAGGTAATTAACTAAGGTAGCTACACTAAACAACAGATTTTCAAGTAGACAAAACAGTCTTTTATGGGAAAAAATGCCATCTAGGACTTTCGTAGCTAGAGAGTGTAAGGCAATGCCTGGCTTCAAAACTTTGAAGGACAGGTTGACACTCTTGGTAGGGGTTAATGCTACTGTAGACTCTAAGTTGAAACCAATACTCATTTACCATTCTGAAAATCCTGGGACCATTAAGAATTATCCTAAATCTACTCTGTCTGTGCTCTGTAAATGGAACAACAAAAGCTGACTGACAGCACATCTGTTTACAGCATGGTTTACTGACTATGTTAAACTTACTGTCAAGACCCATTGCTCAGAAAAAAAGATTCTTTTCAAAATATTACTGCTCATTGACAACACGCTTAGTCATCCGAGAGTTCTGATGCAGATGTATAGGAGCTTATTGTTGTTTTTATTCCTGCTAACACAGCATCCATTCTGCATCCCATGAATCAAGGAGTAATTTTGACTTTCAAGTCTTATTATGTAAGGAATGCATTTCGTAAGGCTATAAGTAGTGATTCCTCCAATGGATCTGGGCAAAGTAAATTGAAAGGCTTCTGGAAAAAATTCACCATTTTAGATGCCCATTAAGAACATTACTGATTCATGGGAGGAAGTAAAAAATCAACAATAATAGGAGTTTGGGAGAAGTTGATTCTAGCCCTCATGGGTGATTTTGAGGGGTTTAAGAATAAAATGGAGGAATAAACTGGAAGAAACTACAGATGTGGTGGAAATAGCAAGAGAACTAGAATTAGAAGTGGAGCCTGAAGATATGACTGAATTACTGTAATCTCATGATAAAACTTTAATGAATAAGGAATTGCTTCTTTTGGATGAGCAAAACAAGTGGTTTCTTGAGATGAAATTGCCCCCTGGTGAAGATACTGTGAACATTGTTCAAATGACAATAAAGGATTTAGAATATTCCTTAAATTCAGTTGATAAAACAGCAACAGGGTTTGAGAGGACTGACTGCAGTTTCGAAAGAAGTTCTGCTGTGGGTAAAATGCTATCAAACAGCATTGCATGTGTTAGAGAAATCTTTTTTGAAAGGAGAGTCAATCAACGAGGCAAACTTCATTGTTGTCTTATTTTAAAAAACTGCCACGGCCACCTCAGCCTTCAGCAACCACCACCCTAGTAACTCAGCAGCCATCGACATCAAGGCAAGATGCTCTACCAGCAAAAGTTATGACTCACTGAAGGCTGAAATTATTGTTAGCAATTTTCAGCAATAAAGTATTTTTAATTATGTCCATTGCTTTTTTAGACATAATGCTATTGCATACTTAATAGACTATAGTATAGTGTAAACATGACTTTTATATGCACTAGGATACCAAAAAATTGGTGTGACTTATTTTAGTGTGATATTCACTTTATTGCAGTGGTCTGGAACCAAACCAGCAATATCTCTGAGGTATGCCTATATACGAATAGAGCTCATAATAATTTCGGAAACATCCTGCTTCACAGCTAGTAAAGCAGCTTTGAAGATTACTGAATTGCATACACATGCCCAGTGTTGAGTTGGCAAATCATCTTCTAGGTCGAGTGGCATATTTGATACTGCAGATCATGCAACCATAAAATCAAAGCAAACATTGACATCCTTTTCTTCCAGATTTGTTGAAAGGAAATGAAGACTTGCTCTCTTTTTCATGTACTCTGGGTTGATGTTTAAGGGTTGCAATGATTTCAGGCAACAGAATCTTGTCAAAATTCCTGGATTGAGTCTTCATGGCTTCGATCCTCCTGCTGTGTGATGTTGGCCATGCCGCAGTGCAGAGCGTGCCGTGCTTCCCACCGGCCAGAGGGCATTCGAGCGCTGGCTTCACTCCAGGATTAACGTGATCATTTCTGGTACCGGGGGAAACTATGCCACCTCTTTATGCTGGCTGAAGTGTCTTAAATAGGCATTTAATTTATTCACTGTAATGGTTGCTTTTGTTGAATAAATACTAACTGCTTATTAGAAACCTATTTATTGAAGATGAACAGCTATATCATAGACACATATCAAATTTATGGTCACTAAATCTTACTTAATGTGCTCTGAATATTCTGTTGGTCTTTAACATACTATACCAGGATAACTATATTTATTCTAACACTTGCAATAAAAATAACTGCTATTGAATAACTATGTATATATTTTTTTCTTCTCAAGCCTATTTACAGAATGTTAAAAACGATATCATGGTTACATATTTTATATCTTTCTTAGTGCTTACAAGTTTTAATAAATGTGTTTTTAATACTCAATTTATAATTAAGAAACTAAGTATCTTATTAAAATTAAAATTTCAACATATTTATGATATTCGTTGTAATGTGTTACCCAGAATTCCTCTTAATCTCCTTATAGCTCTCCTGGGAAGAAATGGAAGCTCTATTATCAGAAAAAAGATTATTTTATTTTTTCCAAACAGAGCCCCATAACAAGGCTAGACTATCCGGTCAGTGATTCAATTGACAAATTGGTAGATAGGATTCTCACCCAAGTAACAACGAATGAAAAAGTTTGTCTTTTTCAAATGTGACGTGCGCTCTCATTCAAGAAGCTGACAACAGTTCTACATGCCTCCAGTGTACCGAATGATTGAATTGGGCCATTTTTAGAATATAACATTGGTTATTTTATTATTATTAATATTATTATTTTTCACCATTGGTTATGTGATGAGTATAGTCCCTCTATACTGAGACTGATGGAGCTTTCAGTTGGCATCTGACATTTCTAAGTCTTTCATCATAAGAAGGAGCTACCTAAGATCTGGCATTTCCTATTAAAAAGTCTATGAATTGAAACATCTGTAATTTGAATTAGTTTCTACTGATTTCTTGCATTTTCTTATTTTAACAAATGCTAGATATGTGTTTTTTTTTTTAATCAGTCTTGCTGGTTTCCTTTTCAGAACAGAGTTGTAAGAACAAGGAGCACAATTTATAAACATGGAATATATAGATTCTAGCTGTTAGAAATCATGTTGTCTGTTTTGAGAGTGTTTTAAGATCTCAAAAAGTAACTTTCTACACAAGATTGGCATTTTAAAATGGAAATTGGAATTGAATGACTAACAGGAAACAAGATATTTAGGGTAAGAATAATCAAGTTATTTTACAGTCCTATCTGGCTTCCATAATAACCCCAGTAAGGGTAACAACCTCCCAAAGGGCATTAGTATATTTTCATGAGGTCATTCAACAATGAAGAAATTATTACATATGTTGCTCTAAGTGCTTGCAATGTAATTTATTCTATTATTGAAAGATTTGATTGGAATCATCTTTTGTAAAAGTCATGAAAAACTCTATGATTTTTTTCTTTACCCTCTGCCTCTCTTGATTACTGTCTTCTCTAGCCAACAATCAGGCATGTGGTAAACATTGTCTGGGGACTTGAGCATTTTCCTGGCAAACCATTTTACAAAGGTCAATAGAGCAAGAGATTATCCCCTATTGGTTAAGTAGAAGCTAACCTAGCCACTTCAACAGAGCCAACTGTCTGTTTTGCTCTTTGTGAATTCAGTTATAATCAATGGGATGTGAAGATTACATTCCTGCCTTTAGTCATACACCCCTTTTTTCTTTGTATTAGTATTGATTTAGTCATGAGTCTATGAATGTATTTAATCATTAAAAGCACTGCTGTATTTGCAAATCCTACATTTAAAGAAATCCAGAATGTCTTTTTAAGAATTAAGAAAACAGATAAGTCTACCTCCTTTGAGTCACATTGAATTGGATAGCTGCTAGGAAAATCACGATTCAGTAGTTTCTTAGGTACATGGAGGAATTGCCTGATTATGACTTTGAACAAGCAGAATGGCTGTTTCAATTTTCGGTTAATGGTAAGAATATGGTAACAGTAATAATAATACAGTTTTTGATTATATGAGCCAGGCCTTAAAGTGAGCACTTTACATACATTAAGTGTTGAATCCTCAGAACAAAGCAGTTGTGTCCCAGTGTACTTGTAAGAAAATTGGCACAGACAAATTAAGTAATTTATGCAAAGTTGACCCTAATATTGGGACTGGAATCTGTCTGAAGGCAAAGCCAGTGCTTTTAGTTATTATGCTATACTATTGTCAATGCTTTAAAATTATTTATTAGTGTTCTGAAATTCTACTTGTGACAATAAAAATTGTTGGAAAACACTTTTCTGGTTTGGTACTTGGTGTCCCGTGTTACTTTGGCCTTTGTCCAGCTTCCTGGAAAGCCTGAACATCATAATTGTATTCACCTCCAATACTTTCTAACATAATAGAAGAAACCCACATGAAATAGAATTTATCACATGAGTCAAATCATAGTCACTTGCTTCTCCTTCTGTTACTACGTGTTTTTTGTTTGTTTCTCTAGTACTTAAATTTGTACTGAAATAACATAAAATTTTCTGAAATGATTACTCAGGTAATAAAGGCCGAAGGAAGGAAGGAAGAAAGAAGGAAGGAAGGAAGGAAAATTATTGGATGAGGGAGAGAAAGAGGTAAGAAAGCAAAAGGATTTGGGGATAGTGATGCATCTTAGGGTACATTTTAACTCTTGAGTGTCATTTTTTGCATATGTGACTTGACCGATTGTGACTACTTGACTCTATCAGTGTGTGTCAAAAATAATGAGAGGAAACAGATTTTAAAATAGAAATCAGTTATTGACTCATGCCAAATATGTCTTTGATATTGCCAGAGAAACACATTAAGAGCTAATTTCTTTTAATTGAATGTTTATTCCCAATTTGGAACAAATCCATCTACTAATAGGTCCAATAATTATAAGAATGCATGTGTTAAATTTACATGAATAGTTCTATTGTTGGGAAAAAAATTGACTAAGTGTCCTTAAGGCTGCCTCATCTGACACTTTATGGTAATTTTGAAGGAAAATCAGTAGAGACTGTGAAATAATAAAATATCTGTACATTAACAATAAAATTTAATATCAAATGAATTTAAGAGTCTGAGCTAATAAAGGATATGAACAAGGTAAAAAGTCCTTTTTAGGTTTTGGGAAAAAATGGAAGTTTTGAATGAAAAGAAGGAAAATACAGAAGGAGAGAATTTCCTTGGGAAGTTCATGTGTAACACAAAAATTCGACAAGTCATCTAATAGAATTTATCGTATTTTCATTTGTCATCTGAACCAGATGGCCCCTCCTTAATTAAAATGAATGTATGGTTCCAACGGGATCATTGCCATCTCCCTATGGCTCAGTTGCTCCACAAATGAGTCTTACTTCTGGGAAAATATATTGTCTTCCTACTATAACCAGAACCTCCTGAGCAACCTTCATGGCAACTCAGTCTCCTTCTTTTTCTTAGTCTAATTATCTTTCAAAAATAATCAGAATTGTAATTTAAATATCACAGTACATAATTAACCACACTGGTTGACAGAGAATGTGAAATTGTGGCTCCAGGCAAGCATCAAAATTAATACATACAGTTGGGAATACATCTTGTGAAGGAGTGGCATCTGGCTAGCATGCAGAGAGGAGCAGAGCTGAACAGCCCGGGCCCTCCTTTGACCAGACTGCTGCCTTGGGTAAGGATGATGAAATTTCATGCACAGCCAGCCTGGTTCTGCTTTTTCTGATGCTTTGTTTTGCTGTTTTTCTAGGTGAAATTTAATGAAGCTCCCCAATGACCACCTTTTTAATCTCCTTAAAAGTCTCTGGCTCCTTGTAAGTGTGAGCGTTTGTAGTTATATTTTTGTTTTTGCTCTTATTGTTCCTATTTGAGCTTCATGGCTGGTTATGAAGGGTTCTCAGTTGGGGCTCTCTCTCAGGTATAGTCTAGAGAGGTGATGTAGCTGCGAACTCCACACCTTACTGCAACTGGGGAGGAGGAAAGGGGGAGGAGGTAATGGCAAATAAGCTGTAATTAAGTTCTTTCGTGCTTGAGGGCCAAGTATCATCTTAAGGTTGCCAGGTTGTGAGACGGAGCTAAAATACTCTTGACTCTCACGGAAGGGACAGACACTCCATACATGGCAAGAAGGTTCTTTCTGGTTTTCGCCAAAAATTGAGCTTATCAAGACTTCTGCAATATTGTTGTTTCTCAATACCAAACAGCTGAGGACCATGTTGGGGTCATGCAAAAATGATGTCTCTCAATCAGTAATTACCAGGACTTGCCCTCTCAAATTAATTTCAAAGGAAAATACATCATCACTTCTTCTTCTTTTAAGAGAGCAAAAAGCCACTCTAGGTTGTAGACCAAGTTTCCGTAAGATGCAAAAGGAATCAGCTGAAGCATAAGTTGAAGAAAAGAAGACTATAAAGCAAAGAAATAGAAAATTAGTGATGGTTTGACACTCAAGTAGAGTCTTTTGGTTGTCCTCATTGTTAACTTTGTGAACTTTGTAATAACCTTTGCCCACATTTGCAGCTTCCCTGCTGGTACAGCATGCTCACTCCTGTGCTCTCTATCCTTTTTGGTGGTGGTTGTTATTTTGTTATTCTCTTGTGTTCCAATGTTGTTGATTTTTTTTTCTTTTTTTTTTTTCTGCAGAAGGGATAGAACATAATAGATCCATTCACCAATTTTTTTAATTGGGTCCATTGCTTCTGCCATGAGAGGGAAGCTGAATGCTGGCATTTTTCATTGGAATCCTGTGGACCTTTATTGAAAGCAAAAGAGAGATAATGGCTCTGGCATCTATTTTCTAATAAGGTCTTCCCCTTCCTGACCTTATAAAGCAAATTAGAAAACACGGCTGCAGTTGGTGTTTCTTGATCAGGTTCATTTTTCTTGCCCAGAGGATGTAGATGCTGGGCAGCATTGCTCAATTAGATGCCATCTTCTTCCTCAGAAACTGAAACCTTTTTATGTAGCTTTCACTTTAAACCACATAGAAATGTGGATGGCTGCATCTGACTGTACCCGAGTCTGATAATAAGCTGAGCTGATAATGGAAACAACCATTTGTTACTTTTGCCTTTGATTGTAAATGGCACTAAATATCTCTTTTCTTCTAATATTTTCTCAAGATTAAGATTTATTTGTTTAGTATTCAGAAAACATTCATTTATCCTTATTTTTTAAACAGAAACAATTATAATAGATGACTATTTTTTCCAGTATTTAGTAACCAATTTTACAGACAATTAAATTACTCTAACAAGAAGATTAATCAACTTTTAATGTGAAATTGTATTGTTGTTTTTATTGTATATGCATTTTATGCTACTATCAAATATGCCAACTAGAAGTTTGTGTATATTAAAATTCGTACATCCGCTTGCACCCATGGCTATTAAACAATTAACCCACTTTTCATGGGTAATCAACCCACAATAATTTGGTTTGGGTGTTCATTACCCAGATTAATTCAAATAAAAAAGACACAGTGAGGCAGAAATTGGATAAGTGGATACTATCTAATCCCAATTGTCTTAATTTTCCATAGGGAAGTCTGAATTGGATTTTCACAAAATACCTCTCTTCATCACAACCCCCCTAATCAAATACAATGTGGTTTTTCTCTATTTCTTAAAATAAATTATTCTTCCATGAGTTGTGGGGAGTTAATAGTCCTAAAAATTCTTAAGAACTGAAGTTATAAAAATCTTCACCTCCTCCCCTCAAACCTGCATGATTAAAAATTATTTTATTTGCATGTATATTTATGTATACATAATATACAAAACAATAAACATACAGCATATATTGGAACCTTTGTAAAGTTATAGTGAATTAATTTTAGATTCGTAGTAAAATTATGAAATCTGGTAACGGTGCTCATTTCTTCTGATTTTCTTCATAGCCCCTGGCTGCTGTCAGTTAATCAAGGGCCAGAAGAACTCAAAGTAAAATTTGTGTCACCTCAGGGCATTTTGTTCATTTCATAATTTAACTCCCACTCAAAAAACCAACACGTTTGCATCTTTATATGATAATAAGTATCTAGAATGATCAGCTTTTAAAATATAATTGGATCTATCCATATATAAATACATAATTGAAATAACCTAAATATCCAACACTAAGAGAATTTAAAATAAATTTTGGTATGCCTATGTAGTATAAGCACTCATTTAAAGTGATATTTATGAAAGCTGTTTAATAACATTGGCAATGCTTATATTTTCCATCAGTGTCTCTTAACCCTGGCTACACTTTACAATCATCTAGGGTACACTTAAAAAAATAAACATGACTAGTACCACTTCTTGGGGTTCTGATTTAACTGGTCTTGACTGGGATCTGAGCAGGAGTATATTTTAAAATCTCAGCAGATTATTATTTTCCATAATAACCATGATATAAAGTTGTAAACAGTGTATAATTAAACTGTGTTAAAATTTTGTTGGAGGCAAGAAGGATAACTATAATAGAAATAAATGGCTTCAAACAATGAGTTGTTGAGGTGAGGCAATGTAACTGATTTTTTTCATTTTTATGTATTTTTACATTTTGTATACGTTATGCTGAGTTTACATTTATTTGAAATGAGAATAAAGGCAAATAGTATTCAAAATGCTTGTTTTAGAAAGGAACAGCTTAAAGATGTATAGTGAGACACATTCATGGGCAATATACTGGTGTAAAGATGTATTGGTTGCTATAATCTTCCTTCCACACTTGAACAAACACATGCACACAGTCTCTTGTGTTTAGACTGTAGATGTACAGATGGAAATATGATGCTATTCTTTGAAGCACCAAGCTGTACTCTTTCACATGTCTCTTGGTCAGAATATAGAAACTCACAAATAAGTGAGAATGACATGGAGAAGGAGAAAAGTACTGATGAGTCATTGAGTAGATGATTTTTCAAGCCCAGCTGCATTACCTGGAGTGAATGTCACGTGCTAAGACACAGGAAACAACCCCAGGAAAAAAACTTCTGAGAAATATCAGAAAAGCCTCAGGATAGCACTCAAGCTAAATCTTCTCTCTCCCACCTTAAGTTAAAGTTGCATATAAAGACTTTTATATAACATTAGTGTAATGCAGGTGCATAAATATTCTGTACATAGAATTAATGTTACATTTTGTAAGCACAATTGTCTTCTGGGTTTTGTTTAGTAATTTTAACAATAAAGCTTTTTTGTTATTGTGGTGATTAATTTTACATGTTAACTTGACTGGGCCATGGGGTGCCCAGACATTTGGTCAAACATTATACTGGATGTACCTGTGAGGGTATTTCTGGGTGAAATTAATATTTGAATTGGCAGACTGAGTAAAGCAGATTGTCCTCACTAATGTGGGTGGGCCTCATTCAGTGAAGTGAAGACCTGAGTAGAACAAAATGGCTAAGTAGGAGGGAATTCCTCCTGCCTGACTGCTTTGAGTTGGGACATCAGTCTTTTCTGGTCTTCTGATTTAAGCTGAAACATTTGTTCTTCTTAAGTCTCAAGTCTACTGGCTTCCATACAAAATTAAGCCATCAGCTCTCCTGATTCTTAGGTCTTTGGTCTCGGACTGAAACTACATTTTGGCTCCCCTGGGTCTCTAGCTCACTGACTGCAAATCTTGGTACTTCTCAGCCTCCATAATTGTGGGAGGCAATTCCTTATTACACACACACACCCCTGCATACACACACACACACACACACACACACACACACACACACACACACATCCTATTGGTCTGCTTGAACATTTTCAACAGTTTCTGATTCTTTGCTCATTTTTTGGAGTCCACCATTTATTCCACTTATTACTGGGAATATTTTTGTACGTACTTACTTTATTATTTGTGTTTGATGATTCTAATATCTGACATCCTTGGGATCTAAATCTAATATTCATTGTTTCAGAATCCTGCTCCATTCTTGTTTAGACACAAAGAAATTTCTTTTCTTATTTTGAAATTAGTACATTTAAAGAAAGTTTGGTATAATTCACTAGTATCTAAATGTTTTGGAAATGGAAGGTTTTGCAGATGATTTATCTAATGTAATGGCACCATATGGAACCATTAGTATACTTTCTACACTTGAGTAGTCTTGGAATAAGTTTAATTCTCCTCTACAAAGCACAAATCTTCATGCATTTAAATATAGATACTGAGATTGAATCTCTTGTGTCTTTTGTGTGTGTGTGTGTGTGTGTGTGTGAGAGAGAGAGAGAGAGAGAGAGAGAGAGAGAGAGAGAGAGAGAGAAAGAGAAAGAGAGAGAGAGAGAGTTAAGCATCCTCCTGACCTATTAAATTTTTTGCCATTTAACATCATTTCAAGTCAATAGTTAACATATTGGTCTGTTACCTCTGAGCACATTTTAGTTGGCTTTATCTATGTTTCAAGAACTGAAATACACAGCTGGTAGGTGCTGGGAAGCACAGAATAGAGTACCATGGTCACCTCTCAATCTCTTTAATTAATATAGTTTCAAAGTATGTTTACTATTTTTGTGTGCAGAAACATAACACTTCTTGTGCTTGTGGTCTCTTAAACCATGTCTTTCTTAGGTTCTTGCTATGCCACGCTTCCCGATCTCATACTTGTAGAGTTGTTTTTACTAAACTGAATGCCATAACTTGATATTTGTCCTTATTGTTTCTCACTTTATTGGGTTAAACTCATTGTCTCAGCCTATTGTGTTCTCTTAGGAGTCTGATACCCAACTTATTTGTCATCTTTACTGGCTTTGAAGTATTTGAAGTTAGCCAATATTTTACATTCTCCCACATATTTTCCTCAGTTAAATTTCATGAATATACCTCAACATTTGATTTTTTATTCCAAATTTCAGTTTCCCACCACCAAACGTATTTCTAAAACCTATTTGTGTGTATATGTGTATGTGTGTGCTTCATCCTGGCAACAGAATATTAAAGATAAAATGTTAAGTCAAGGTGAAGATTTGGGACTCAGAATATAAATGTATAGGAAATAACATATGCATATAACCGTAAACACTGCAAGCTGGATTAAAATGAAAATCCACTTTGAATTTTATAACTACATACAAGCATGTGCTGGGTTGGCCAGTTAAAAATTTATTTAATTACTTCTAACATACATTTAGAATGTCTTTGAAAAATATGACAACACTGAGGATGGGAGTTGCAGAAAATCTGCTTCATCCCTAACAACCTTTGTCAAAATATTCTTTTCTTGCATTACTGTAATTGATTTGGTCACTAATTTTAGCTCATGAATAATAGAAGGAAATTTAAACCAAAACACAATTCCCTTTAGCTGCATGCATTAAAATTACTTCTACAAAAGGAGAGGGAATAGTATTCATTCCCCAATTCCACCAGTATTTATGGAGTATGTACTATATTTCTGACGTTATTCTAGGTGCTGGAGATGCAACATTCAAAATCCCTGTTCTCATGGGGCTTTACACAGAGTCAGAAAATAAACAATTGCATAACATAATAATTAATGAGAATATATAGCATGTCAGATTGGGGGAAATTCTATGAGGTACGTAGGGTGGTGAAAATAGGTAGTGTCTTTGGAGGAGAGAGGCTGTAATTTTATTTATTTTATTTTTTTTGAGACAGAGTCTCACTCTGTTGCCCTGGCTAGAGTGAGTGCTGTGGCGTCATCCTAGCTCACAGCAACCTCAGACTCCTGGGCTCAAGTGATCCTACTGCCTCAGCCTCCCGAGTAGCTGGGATTACAGTCATGCGCCACCATGCCCAGCTAATTTTTTCTATATATTTTTAGTTGTCCAATTAATTTCTTTCTATTTTTAGTAGAGATGGGGTCTCGCTCTTGCTCAGGCTGGTTTCAAACTCCTGAGCTCAAACAATCCTCCTGCCTCGGCCTCCCAGAGTGCTAGGATTATAGGCGTGAGCCACTGCGCCCGGCCTGTAGTTTTAAATTGTTTGTTCAGGAAAGGCTTTACTGAAAATAATATGTCATTTGAACAAAGACCTGATGTAGCTAAGAGAGTCGGTATGCTTACATGCAGGAAACACAAGTTCGAAAACCTTCAAGCATGAGACTACATGAAATGTTCCAGTATATCCAGAATGGAGTGGGCAAGGAGGAGATTGTTAAGAGGTTGCAATAGCAGGGACCTAAGGTGATTAGATTCTCATTACATTTTGAAAGCAAAACAAACAGGATTTATCATTAGAATGGATTTACCATGTGATTGAAAGAGAAATCAATGATAAAACCAAAATTTTTGACCTGAGTATCTATAATTATGAAGTAACTATCCAATAGGACCAGAAATGTAGGGAGTAATCATGCTTGCTGGAGGAACATCAGGCATTTATTTTAGACATGCTAATTTGGCATGCCTATTAGATCTCAATTAAATATATTAGGTGAGCAGTTGGATATCTGAAGTGGGGAGTTGAGGTGACTTATATCATCTATTGCTACACAACTGTCCAACATTTAGTGGCTTAAAACGTTAGTTTGCTATTATTTCTCTTAATTTTGGGGTTGACTGGACTCAGATGAGCAGTTCCTGTTTTGAGTCTCTCATATGGTTAAATCAAATGAAGGCTGAAATTGGACTCATTTGAAGGCCTGACTTAGCATGTGAAGGATCCATTTACATGCTGCTCTGTCCATGCTAACTGTTAGCTAGGAACTCATCTGGGGATATCTATAAAGCATCTACCTGTGTTCTTTCCTTGTGACTTTTGCTTGCAGGGAAGCTGGATTTCAAGAAATAGATCCTAGGAAAAAGCATTCCAAAGGTCCAAATGTAGGCTCCAAGGCTTCTTATGATCTAGCCTTGGAAGTACACAGCCACATGTTTGTTGTACTCTACTGGTTAAGAGTAAGTTCCAGCCTCAGCCCAGAGAGAAGAGGGATATACAAGAATGAGAATATCAGTAGATATGACTCATGGAAGGCCATTTTTAAAAATTAGCTACTATAGGAGGATATATTGTATGTCATAAGGCATACAGATGGTATTCAGTCATAAGACGTGATGAAATCACGTGATGAAATCAATAAGGCAGCTAATATAGAGAAAATAATAGGACTCCACATTGAGCCCTGAGACACCCCAAGATTGAGGTTGGGGATAGAGAAGAAACAAAGAAGATGAGAAACAAAGAACAAAGGCAATAGAAATCGGAGAAAACCTAGGAGAGTATAGTTTTCTAGAGGCTAAAGGAAAAGGAGGGTTTTACTAATTATGGCAAATGCTGCTTATAGTTCAAGAAGTTGAGGGATGAGAGTTGGCCACTCCAGCATGGAAGTCACTGGTGTCGTTTCAGTGGCATCATGGAGAAAAAAAGCTTTATTGCAGTGGTCCCATGAGACACTTTGATGACAAGAGCTAGACATAGCCAACATACATAGCTCTTTTAAAAATATTTATATTACAATGAAGAAGAATAGTGAAGTCATTGTTTGAAGGGATTAGGAAATCAAAAGATGATTTTTTTTCTGATAAGAGTATGTTTGTATGCTAACAGAAATGAAGAAAGAAAAATTGAGGCTCTGAACTGGCCAGGGAGAATCGTTTGGCCCTCTGCCCTTAAGTATGTGAGAAGACATTAATGGAAGAATGACCTTAGCTTTGCAGTGCAGAAAGTTCACTCACAATAACAAGAAGGAAGGCAGGAAATATGGACCTTCATGCAGATTGGAGGATGGCTTAGGTGGCAGGAGATTTAGGAATTCTCTTCTGTTTGCTGGTATTTTCTCAATGAAATAGCCAGCAATATCATCAAGAGAAATAAAATGTAGAAGGAAGTGTTGGAGTTTGGGGGTGAAAAGAGATGTGAAATAACTATTAAAGAGTGTGAAAGAGAGAGTGTGTGGATGGAATGTGGACTAGGGAAATGTAGGATTGTAAGACTATGGCAAGAGCTCACATGAGGAGAGTGGTTGTACATTTAAAATAAGACCAATCCTATAATGCGATATATAGACATAGATGTTACTACAGGTACGTAGAGAGGTATATAGAGGTAGAGACAGATAGGGGTGGGATATCTCTCACCACTCTTGGAGATATTTGCTTTTTAAGCATTAAAAAATGGGTAAAAGTGGATGGAATGTTCTTTCTAAAGAATCAAAATACAGCCTTAGGATTTTATTAATTTTATAATCTATGTTCTTTTTTTTATTTCAGGATACTATGGAGGTACAGGCATTTTGGTTACATGTTATGACTTTGCCACACAAAAACCATGATTTGAGGGGTGCCAGCAGAGTGGTGCTGTGGAAGCGTGCTGGGCCCATAACCTATATTCTTAAAAGCCCTCAAAAGAGGATTTGGAAAAAGAATAGCTGGAAATAGATTTGAAAAAAAGGTAAAGTTATTATGAGTTAAGACCTTTGGCTTTTCCCTTAAACTATGAATTCCTAGATCCATGAATGGACTGTAAACTTTCTCGATGTTTAATGACACACATTAAGTAAGAACAACTGCTTAAAATATACATATGCTTAGAGACAAAAACTAGATAAAATTTAAAAGTCTGTGTCTGTATTCATTTGTTTTTACATATGGATGTCCAGTTTTCAGCACCATTTATTGAAAAGACTCCTTTCTCCATTGAATTTTCTTTGCTTCTTTGTCAAAATCAGTTGAGAATACTGATGTGGTTCTATTTCTGGGCTCTCTGTTCTGTTACATTGATCTGTGTGTTTATTCCTTCACCAATATCTCACTGTCTTGATTACCGTAGCTTTGCAGTAAGTCTTGAAGTTGGGTA
Source organism: Indri indri (assembly GCA_004363605.1). Classification (NCBI taxonomy): domain Eukaryota; kingdom Metazoa; phylum Chordata; class Mammalia; order Primates; family Indriidae; genus Indri; species Indri indri. The sequence continues at coordinate 42,167 of RJWJ010003990.1, forward strand.
ATATCAGTCATCCAACTTGTTCTTCACCTTCAATTGAGCTATGTTTTTAAGTGCTATCTATATGCCAAAAACCAATCATTTATTTAAAAATTTGCTCAAAATTACTTTATTAATGCATGTCTAGAAGATGGTGTATGACATCAATGTAAATGGCATCATCCACTCAGTAGTAACGTTAATCATTAACAAGTCCAATCTATAATGGATTATGCCATAAAATTTAGTCCCAAACAATTTTTACAGCTATTCAAAGACATAAAATTAGAGTAAGTTGCTCAAAAATAATTGTGTGTACACTAAGGAATTAATTTATAAAATAAATTGATTTCTTCTTTAAAATATAGAGATAAGTCTATTTTAAAGGCTCAAGATATATTTATTCAATGCAAATAAGTTGACCAGAGATCAATGGATCTAGTATTTTTAGTCACATTCAAAATTAGACATATTACTGAGTCGACCCAGGAATCATGCTGTTTTATTAATACTGTCTCAAAGCAAAGACAGAGAGCTAAATTCTTGCTGTTGAGGTTTGGGTCAGGGAATCCTTGCTTTTGCTATAGATCTTTTGAACTAACTATTTCTTAAGCTGTGCTTATGAACTTCTTCAAAAAATAATTTTTAAAAAATCCTAAAACACACCTCAAACTCAGAAATCAGTATATAAATATATATATATACACACACACACATACACACACACACTTAATATGCATACACATTATATATGCATATATATTTATATACAAATTGCATATATTACATATATGTACATATGTGTTGATAACTGATAAAATTTATATAAGAAAAAAATTTCAGATATCTTACTCAAATCATGGTAAAAAGTGCTAAAAGTTTTCAAAGCTAAGAAACACGACTATATGAGAATATTAAAATACAAACACCCATAACCATAGCAATCCTGCAAATGGACTTAATTTGTGTGGGGTATCCTCATTTGAAATTTTAATGTGTATTACAAATTTTGAGGAAAAAATGTTTTTGAAAATAGCTTAATATTTACATTGAATACAGTAATTTCTTTTTAGTGTAGAAAATTTGGAAAATACATACATGTGTTTTAATTCATGCATTCAAAAACTTATTACTAAGAGCCTATCTGTGCCAGACATTGTGTTAGGTGCTAGATATTAGGAATTAAAGCAGGTTTGATTTCTTCTCTTATGAACCTCATAAACAAGATCACACAAAAGAACATAAGAAGTTACTCAAAGATTAGCCAAAACAAAGAATTTGGTGTGTTTCCACAGGAGGATAAACCTAATTACTGGCCTGATCAAATAACTCCAGAAACATTTGGGAAAATGAGATTTATATTTATTGCACAGTTGTAGGTTCAGGAAGTAACTCAGGCCAGGCTCAGGACATTGAGGACTGTGGGTATCTCTTGGAATGCTGATGTTTACCATATGCAAGCATACATTATAGCACATGTAAGTTGATATGATGTGCCTTGCCCAGGTGAGATGGTCCTGAGCATATATCCACATCCACAAATGCAGAACTGCTTCAGTCTGATGCTTGAGGTCTTGAAGAGCTCTGGTTGAGCTTCCAGAAGATCTAAAATAACTCTTGCTCATTCAAACATGGCCTTTGCAGCTGTGTTCTCACTAGTGAGAAAGTGAAACAACAAGTGTAAGTATCCCCTCAAGAATGCTGCTGTTCTATTTGCCAAACATCCTGGCTGCAGCAACTTTCTTCTTTATCTTTTGAATAAGTAAACCCTGTTTGGTTTTTCAGGTATAGATTATATGCAGTCCCTCTGACAATCTCTACATAGTATCCAACTAGGCTGTGCCTAGACTCCTGACCCTTAGAAACTATGAGATAACAAATGTTAGCTGTTTTAAACTACTAATTTTGTAAAATTATTGTAATTATTTATGTAGTAATTGAGAAATGATTCACTAATATTACTAATATTTTGCTAAATAATTACCTAGCTCAGTATCATTTATTGAATAGTTTTCTTTTTCCAAATAATGATAATATAATAAATTACTTTATGCACAGTGTTTCTTTCTGTTCTTTATAATTCTAGTCTATTGAGCCATTTTTTGGTCATTGATTTAATATACCAAATGCTTTAGTTTAACTTTATTGTGTTTTTATATTGGGTTGAGTAAGAATACTTTCTTATATTTCTTAGTCTTCTCCTTATAAATTGTACTGAGAATTTTATTTTTAGTAGTACTACAAGTTACTTATTTTTCTGGCTAAACATTGGAAACATTTTGTTATGCTCATATGCAAAAAATCACATCAATTATGATTAAAAGTTCACCAAACATATAATTTAATTTGAGAAATATTAACATCCTCAGAATTTTCAGAACTTCTTTTAATAACTATGTTTTACTTTGTAAAGATTTTAATTTTCTTTATATGTTTCACAGATTTCAATTTCATTTTATACTTATTCATTTAATAAATGTTTATATTGAACAAGTACTATGTGCCAGACACTCTGTTACATGCTAAAGAGTACAGAGTTGTGACCAAAAGAAAATTGTACCTAACTTTGATAAAGTACAAACACACACTCACTCACACACACACCCAGTGCTTATTGAATGAGGTATTTTTAATGGTTTTTAGTTGAAACAAGTCTGCTCTTCCCCCAAGTAGCTATATATTTGCTAATAATGATAATTTCAGAATTGCATATTTAAAAGATACTGTATAGAGTAGTTATTTTGCAATAGTGAGCTAAGTTGGAAGAAATGAAAAAAAATCTGTCTTAACATTTTAAAAAACACATGTTCTACTTACAATAAATTATAATGCAATACAAGTGGGAATACTATAACCTGATATTTGTGCTTATTGTTTCTCACTTTATTGGGTTAAAGTCATTGTCTCAGCCTATTGTGTTCTCTTAGGAGTCTGATACCCAACTTATTTGTCATCTTTACTTGCTTTGAAGTATTTGAAGTTAGCCAATATTTTACATTCTATAAAGGGCTAATATCCAGACTCTACAAAGAACTCAAACAAACCAGCAAGAAAAAAACAAACAACCCCATTAAAAAGTGGGCAAAAGACATTAACAGAAGCTTTTCAAAAGAAGATAGGCAAATGGTTAATAAACATACGAAAAAATGCTCAACATCACTAATCATTGGGAAAATGAAAATTAAAACCACAGTGAGATATCAGTTTACCCATTAGAATGGCTTTTATTAAAAATTCCAAAAACAATAGATGCTGCCATGAAGGAGGGGAGAAAGGAACACCTATATACTGAGGGTGGGGCTGCAAATCAGTACAACCTCTATGGAAAATGTATGGAGATTCTTCAAAGAACTAAAAGTAGACATACCATTTGATCCAGCAATCCCACTATTGGGTATCTGTCCAAAGGAAAATAAGTCATTTTATTAAAAAGACACCTGCACTCAAATGTTTATTGTAGCACAATTCGCAATTGCAAAGATATGGAATCAACCCAAGTGCCCATCAATTCATGAGGGGTTAACAAAATATGGTATATATATCATGGAATACTACTCAGCCATAAAAAAGGATGAAGTAATGCCTTTTGTAACAGTTTGGGTGAAACTGTAGACCATTATCCTAAATAAAGTATCTAAAGAATGGAAAAACAAACACCACATATACTCGCTATTAAATTGGAACTAACTGATGAGCACACGTATGCACAGAGAGAAGTAAAACTTAGTGGAAGTCAAGCAAAAGGGAAGGTGAAGGAGGGGACGGGTGAAAACCTACCTAACAGGTACAATGAACACTGTCTGGGTGATGGGCACATTTATAGCCATGACTCAAGTATTGCAAAAGCTATTCATGTAACCAAAAACATTTGTACCCCCTAATATTTTGAAATTTAAAAAAGAGACAAAACAGATTTGTAGATTTCTTCTTTGCTAGAAAATATGGGTTTCTGTATTTACTTTTGTGAGTATATGGTATTAGTGTTTTGAATATATACTCAAGTCATTTTTATTCTGCTTTTCAATAGCGTGAGAGGTCCACCAGAAGATGATGCTGGTGTTTGGTTTCTTTTTCTTTGTTTAATAATATGCCTATAAGCTTAGATGAAGAATAAAAAATGAAGCAAAGCCAAAAGCAAAATGCATTGACTTGGTTTAATATAAAGTTTAGCAAATTTGTCCATAGCTTGGATGGAAATAAAAAAGAGGAAGATTAAAAAGAGATTTGGGTACAGAAAAAGAGGCAATCATGCAATTATAATTATCAATTGATATAATTTTCTTTATTCTTTATGCTACCTATTAGTAACATGTTATTTTAGGTCACTTTTTAAAATATTTAGCTTCAATTGAAGTATCTAATTTTTTTTAATTTTGAGAACTATTAAACTTAACATGTTATTGTTATTAACATTATTTGCTTTGGTTTCCTTTTCCTCCTCCTCTCCCTCCTTTTGTTGGGAATATGTGAATGGGAAAAGAAGAATCTCTTCCTTATATATTTTGGGAATAAAAATTTTTCCATATGAACTTTTCCTTTTTTACTTTGGTGGATGGAATATAAGGAACAATCTTTTCTTTGTCTATGTAATAACTGACTATGGTTTAAAATTGCAAACTTAACTATAATTCAATGAGTTTATATTAAATACACATTTCCTGAATGGCAATAATTTGCATAAGTGCCAGAAGTAAAAGTGGCACTAAAAATTATAATCAATAAAAGGAACATCTTCTCCTTTCAAGATGGTCATAATGCAACATAAAACAGCACATAATGATTAATTCAAAATACTAAAATGATGAGTAAAATCAGTTTAGTAAAGCAATATTATTGAGCCAATATAGAAAACAATGTCACCATGGCCTTTAAGTCCTTTTGTATCCAGATAAACTTGTTCCATTATGACAAACCTCTAGAAGTTTGAAGCTTATGACTAAGTCTATGTACGTGTTTTACAGATGCTATAAAACCTAGATTTGAATTTGAAAAGAAGATAAACATAGTTCCTTCTTTTTAAAATATAAAATTAACAGAGTCATGGTTGATATATACTTGTTTTCTAAGTGGATAGAAGATATTTATGTTTGTATATGAATATATACATACACACTAACCGTATTTATCCAATTAGAAATTATTTTATTGATTTTTAATGTAGGGGCTAATTAGCAGAGGTGAAAATGGTTAAATAAGGAAGCAAAGACAGATAAACAGATGAGATAAGCAGTGAAAAACAAAGCATGCTCACTTTTACATACACAGAAGAGACATAAATAAAAGCTTTTGCTAATCCAGAGCTACCCCTGGATTTAAAACTAAATAGGAAAGGAAAGACAGGATGATTGGGTGGTTGAGAAGTGGGTATTAGAAGAACAAATAAGAAATTTATTTTCCCCAAATAAATAAAGGATTATCCTTTTCTTCAGGAAGTTTAAACCCATAGCAAGATAAACCCATATGTCAGTAGCTTAATTATGAAGACAAAACATACTGTGTATCTTAGGATGGATTTTCTGGAAGCTAAAAATCCAACAAACACACAGCCCATTCTGTGTGTGTCCCACCCAAATCTCTAAAATAGGGATTTGAATTTCTAAATTTATGGAAGTAATATTTTCAAGAAAAAGTGAGGAAAAAAGATAAAGAAGAGGAAAGAGTTGACAAGAACGTGGTCTTGCAAATGTGGTCAGGTAAATTCTGTCTTTGGCCTGATGCTGGGAGAATTCTGGAGTGTGAATTGCTTTGTATAGGAGTTCTGCCTTGCAGGTGGGGGAGCAGCTTTAGGGATGTAACCTCCCAGGCGTGTGTGGAAGAGCTGGCCCTGTTAGTCCAGGGCATGGCTTCTCTAAAGGTTATGTGAGTAAGCCCTTTTTCCCAGCATGCAGCAAGGGTTGAGAGCACCAGCCAGTAAAGGGGATTTGGGTGGAGCACAGACAGAGTGGATCCATTTATGTTAAGTAAAGATATGAAATAACATGAGGGGAAGTGTCTAATTTTAGCTGGGAGATTTGTCACTCTTTATGAGATGTGGCTTTGATTTCCCTATGTAGCTAGAGCTTGCAATTGAGGTTCACCCATGTATGTTACTCTCCAGAATTACTTTGGGAAATATCAGAATTCCTTTGGCAGTGATTTTTAATCTGTATCCAGTAAAATAATTCAAATAACTCACTTCCGGTTTTTATAGGCATTTTACCAGTAAAGGTTGCAGGTTATCTCAAAGAAATATGAAACGTGAAACAAGGATATTTTATGGTCCAAACCTTTATAGCTTCTGTCATTTTTTACTACTGTACTTTTATGCAGCTTTGACTTTATGGGTGGTTTGTTGTTGTGGGGGGATGTATTTTTCTATTTTGTATTTCTGAAGCCAGTGCTTTAAAGATCTTATTTAGGAAAGTCTGTTTTTTTCTTCCATTTACACTGTGGTTTTGTGATTTAATGACGATAGAGGGAACTATATTGTGTTGGGAGTTTATAAAATTCATATGGTTAAAAGAGTTAAGTATGTGTGCATTGAGGGAGTAACAACCCACCTATCAATTACATCCAGGGACTAAAGTAGACGTGGAAGTTGAATCAACCTGAGTCTGGAATGTGTTCATGCTCTGCTCAGTGGCAGAGTGTGAATCTTTCTGATTGTAATACAGTTTTATTTCCAATTTGTATTCCTATGATTGCATTAAATTTAGGCTTCTTGAATGTCTGTACTCTTTCTCATAACGTACATTAAAAAGTACAAAGCAATCACAGGCAAAATACATATTTCTAGTCTACTACTGAGGAGAAAGGAAGCCACTTAACTATTTGGATATTTATTAAATTTTACCTGACCAGGGCCTGTACCCCAAATAGCTTATTGTGTAACTGTGATACATGTTTTACAAAGCATTGTGCTTGGTTTTTTCAAACATAGGCTATGGAATGTTTGCAATGTTCTTTGGGGAACTGAACTGCACAAGATATATTTTGCCTAAAGGAGGGAAATTAATCTCTAGAGACAGAGATTAGATTTTTACATAGAGAAAGCTTTGCAATGAAGATCATAAATAAGATTCTTAGGGGCAATGATCTCTCATTATCATACTGATTCCTGATACTTCTCACTCTTATACAGCTTTTCCAGCATTCATCTCCAGAATTATGGTAAAAAGGAGCTTTTAGACATAAGAGCAGAAACCTAATTCCTTTTGCAAACCGGTCTGAGTAGGTGGCCTTAATGTGGGGAAAGCAGAAAGCTATTGAGTGGGTAGCGGAAGGGTTGATTGGAAAAGGTGTGGACTAGTGGTAAGCCCAACATTTTAGGAATTCTCAGGACTCGGAGCAGCCAGTTGTGAAATATCATGGAAATAGAAGTGAGATGAAGGGCGTTGAGATTTTCCCACCTTGTCTACCGAGAACCTCAAAGTTAAGCCCCAGAATAAGTGCACGCCCTTGAAGAGGTCATTTTTGAAAACTTGCTTGTTCCATCCAATACATTTGCCACCCCTTCCTTTGTACTCCACTAGGCCTCCTGTGTTGGTCTGAAACAGCTCAAAGAACAGCATTGCACCCAATGAAAAAAGTGACATGGTCTTAATATAAAACCGAGGGTCAAAAATTTTAGTAGAGCCTCATCTTGACTCTTCTGTAAAATTGCTTTGTAAATACAGTGTTTCAAGAAAGACACATCACTTACTACAGGATAAAAGAACATGCTTTGGAACATAAGAGACTCAAGTCCTAGTTCATTACTTGACAACTATGGTAATTTGGGCAAGGTCTTAATTTTTCTAAACCTCAATTTCTAGTTAATAATCAATTTGCCTCAAATCGGAATAGGAAACCTTGCTAAACTTGAGATAAGCAAATATTACATTTATATGTGGAATATGATTATAATATAATCATATTTTGTATATGAGTATGAAGAAGGGTCTTTGACATACCAAAAATATTTACTAAATAACTCCTTTTTTACTGAACAGCAATGCCATCTTTGCAATATATTGTTTCCTTATATACGTAAATTTTATTTCTGAATGTTCTTTTATGTGGACATAACTTTTATTCCTTTTACGATACCATACTATTTTTATTATAGTAAATTTATAGTAAGTTTTACTATCTGGTAAGGCAAGTATCTCTGTGCAGTTCTTTCTCAACACAATGTTCTTAAGATTTTTTGCATGCTTTGTCTTTCAAACAAACTTTAAAATTAATGTATTAAGGTTCTAAAATATCCCCCACTTGGATAATAATTGGACTATGTAGTAATAACATTGGACCTTTTCCCCTAAAGTTCAGACTCGTGTATAACTACCTGTATTTTCACTTGGATGTTTCACATAGAACATGCCCAACATTGAGCTTCTGCCTCAGCCATTCTCTTCTTATTAATGGTAACAGACTATGTGTACACAAGACCCAAACCTTAATATCATCCTTAACTTCACACCACAGTCCCAGTATAAGGGTTTCAGTTTTCAAACACGTTCAGATTATGGTCACATCTCACAAATTCTGTGGCTGCAACCTGGCCCATGCCACCTTTATTTCTCCCCTGGATAGTGCACAGCCTCACAGCTGTTCTTCCTGCTTTTTCTGACTTTGTACTCTTTATTATGGTCAATTGAGCAAGGAGAGTCATCGTGTTAAAAATTGCCAGAGCATCTCGCTCTCTGCTCAAAGCCCTCCAGTGATTTTCTACCTTATTCAGAGTAAAGAACAGAATAACTTAACAATGATTTGAGCTGGTAGCACCTACCTCACTGAACTCATCTCCTACTACTCTAGCCTTTGTTCAACCCATTTCAGCTACATTAGCTTTCTTACAGCACTTTCCTCCCCTGCCTGGGAGGGTCTTTACCCACATATCACATGGCTTGTTCTTTTACCTCCTTCCGGTCTCCATTCAAATGTCACCTTCTCATTGAAGCCTGTTCCAGGCTACCTTATGAGAACCTGCTATCCCTGTAACACTTCCAATTTTCTTTTTATACTTTATTTTTCTTTGTAGAAAAATAAATTTCACCACTGTTTTAACATGCAGTATGTTTTGTTTATTTTATCTGTTTCCCATCTCTATCACTGCACTCTCAATCCATAAACTAATATATTTCTTGAATTAATGAGTGTTAAAGCACACACACATACAAGAATTCACATTTTTATATTGTCTTCCCAAGCAGGAATACAGCATGTTTTCCCATTTATTCAGGATGTGTTTCATGTCCTTAAATGCATTTGCAGTTCTCTTTGAATGGGCTCTATCCCTCTCTTGAGTAGTTTACACCAGTGTTATTTTAGTTTCATCACAATTGTAAATGGGTTATTTTTCATTTTAATAGTTATAACTATTCTAGGAAAACCTATTAATATTTCATATTGATCTTGTATTTAGCCATTATGCCAAATTCTTTTATTAATTCCATTAGTTTATGACCCGACTAGACACAAGATCATGGAATTACAGTGTTTTTGCTCAGTAGTCTTTAGCTATTATTTCATGGCTTCTAGAGTTTTCAGAGCAAAAATCTACTGTTAATCTGATTCCCATGTTACATATAACCTCTTTTTCCCCATCCTCAACCTGGTTAGGTTTCCTCCCTTTAAGGGGACGTGTATAAATTTTTATTAGTCCTGCCTGGAAGTTTGTAAGTCTTTTCCACATGCAGATTCAAACTCTTCAGCTCAGGAAATTTTTCTTCTTTTGTTGTCCAATTACTAGTTTTCTACTTGTTCCTTTCTTTTTTCCTCCTGGCACTCTTATTTCTGACATTTAGATCTCTGGATATGTCTTCCTTATCTTTCAACTTTCCCCTAAAGACTTCCATTCTTTTTTATTACTGTTCTGAGTTATAAAATTTTGTTTTCTGCTTAATCTTCAAGATCTATAGATCTGATCCTGGCAGTGATTCTTCTAATTTCTAGTTCCTCTATTGACTTTTTTACATTCAAAAGTTATAGAATATGTGTTCTAGAATACACTCTGTGCTCTAATTGATTGTCCATGTGTATTACTAATTTTTAAAGTTTGTTTTTCTGACTGTTCATCAATTCCATTTCAGTTGCTACCAACTAATGTGAATTAACACTTGGTTTTCACTCAGTCCTTTAAAGTGGTATATTACTTTATTTTTTTTCTTTATATGTTCCATCAGAATCCATACATGTCTATATGTTACTGAGTTGTGGAAAGGAGGCATAGAACTTTCTCTCCTTGTGATTCGGTTGATAAACTGGAAAGCATGACCTTTTGCTGAGGAATGACAAAGAAGCCTGATGCTGTCTGATGTTGTGTGTGTCAATCACATCCCTTTTCCAACAAGTGGGACTGAGATTAACGTAGCCTACCCAAAAATTACCCTGAAGGGGAGGGTGGTTCTCCCTGAATCACAAGCAACAAGCAGGCTGTGCATTCTTCAGGGAGTTCACTGTTCTTCGTTGTCTGGATTTGCCCAGAGATCTGTTAAATCCCATGTTTCATCTTGGTGTAAAGAAGGGAACGTCCTCTCCCCAGGTACTCACTGCTGACTCTCTCTGCCACAAGAAGAATGACGTTCCTTATCTGCCTTTCCCTAGGACATTCTGGGAAAAGCTGTGGATGCTGGTGTGTTCTCAAAGCCGACCAACATGCATCTCCTGGTGGTTATGTGACTTCAGAAAGGGAGACGGGAAGGAGTAATTTAAAGACCATGCTCTTACCTTGCTATATTTTCAGATATTCAACTCTCTGAGACTACCTAGTCAAATCAAAAGAGAGCAATTTGCAGATATTTTTATGTAAACAACCAATAGTGACCACTATACCCATCGGTTTGTATCTGCAAAATTTAAAGTGAGAGAACAGGAATCCTTTCCAAAGCCTCTGGGACAGAAATGCAGCTTCCCCACCCTTCTATCTACCAACTGTAAAAGCTTTGTGGGCAGCACTGGTTACTTCTTGTTGTTTTCCTGTTTCTTTCAATCCTTGTCTTTGGCAAGTATGGAATGAAAATCATACAGGGCAAAGAACTGAATATAGAGCTTATAGCAAAGGAGAGTGTAGAGGAAAAGAGAATAAAAATGTGATAATTTCTTGAAAAATGACTTAAAGAGAGGGAGATGTCTTATCTTTGTGTCATGTAACCTCTCACACGACTCTCGAATGTTGCTAACCATGGCTAGAAGCACAATTTCCAACAATAAACTATAATCTAGCCAATGCTGGGGAGTTGTACATGTCAGCTGAGGGTCATATATGGCTCTACCTGTCAAGAGCTACAATGTAAATGCATAATGTTACTTTACTGAAGTGCATATAATTTAAGTTTCTTGTTCTATTCTTTACTGTGACATTATCAAAACTTAAACCCACTCTATTTCTCCACTGAGTCATTTTCAATGCTTAAGAATATGCTTTCAAGCTATAACTGCATCAATACCTTGGGTTGTACTTTCTGTTGAGAAGAAAAATGCTTTTTTTCTTTCCCTCTATAGCTGTCAAAACTCCTGATGCTGAGGAGTTTATCTTGGAAAATGCAGGTTCAGTCCTGCTACCAGTAGGAAGTGCAGAAAGTCCTTCATTTCACCATCAGTGTCAGCCTAATGATGTCTGTGTTTTTTTATAATTGCTCAAAAAACATTCTTCATTGACTTTTACCTTTATGTATTTGGGAATGCAAAATTAATCACTCAGCTGATATGTGATGTGACAAGTGAGATAACATGTTCTGTTAAAATAAGTTATATTTGTTTATCAAAGACTCAGAAATCAACAGTGCTTCTTTTACAGATTGATTGGCACTAAATTCTTCCCAGCTTCTCAAGAAATTTGACATTTTATATGAAGACTTACACAGCATGGAGCCAAAAATTTATTGTCTATTATTACACGTCTATAATTTACGAGTAAGTAAACACCTGTTTGGTCTGATGGACTCAGCTGAATTCCATTGTGGTGTCATCCTTTTGCTTTCATTTTACTCTCTCTGTCTTTTGAACCAGAAATAATTTTCCATAATCCCTCTTTGTAAGCAACATTATAAACAAATTTCTTTGGTAAACTTTCTGCATTTCTCACTCAGATGCTGGGATCAGATGCACAGCCACAAACTCTGTTTCTCACACTACACATGTAATGGGTTTATTATGTAATTTACCCTATGTATATTTGGTTGTTGTCAAATGTCAATGAATCCTTATTAGCAGATTGGATGCTTTCTCTATATTTAGCGAGAGTTTGCAACACTGCTTCTGCTTAAAAAGTATGCTATAGTTAATGCATTCATTTTGTTAAGAAACAGGAAAAATATCATCTAGTTATTTCAAATTACTTGGTAACTAATAAACATTAGCCAAATTGAATAAACCTAATTTGACTTATGATTTTTCCCCCTTGTATGTGATCTCTAGAATTTGATGACAAGATCCTCAGTAGGTTGCATACCTACTTTCTACAGCACTTCTATGGTATTGATTTAGTCTTGTTCAAAAATTGCACGTTATTTTATTTTATAAGGAAACAAATACAGTTGATCCCCACTATTCACAGATTCTGTATTTGTCATTTTGTCTACTAGTTAAAATTTATTTGAAGCCCCCACATCAATACTTGTGAGCTTCTAAGGGTCATTTGCAGACATGCAAAGTAGCCAAAAAATTGATTCTCTTGATGGACATGTTCCCAACTGAGGTTGAGGTTGAACAAGGTCAGTCTCTGCCTTCTCCTTTTAGGTCTCGCTCATATTGTGAACAAGTGTTCATTATGAGGTCTATGTAGTGCTACAGTTTATTTTTGCATTTTTGTTGTGTTCTTTTTTTTTTTTTTTTTTGAAGATTTTGCTGTTCCTACGGCCTCCCAGCATAGTGTTAAAGTGCTATCTAGTGTTCCTAAATACAAGAAAGCTGTAGTGTGCCTTATGGGGAAAATATATGCTTTAAATAAGTTTTGATCAGGCATGAGTTATAGTGCTGTTGGCTGTGAGTTCAATGTTAATGAATCAACAATACAGTACATCCAGAAAAAGGAAGAGGAAATACACCAAACTGTTCATGAAGACGCACCAGAAGTGCTAAAGTTACTTCTAAAGTATGTGATGAAGGTATGGTAAAGATGGAAAAATGGCTTAATTTTTGGATTCAACTGATAAAAAAGTAAGTGTAGTGAACAATAATTGTGGCGACATTGAAAGCCAAAGAAATTTACGGTCATGTTGCACAGAATTGGAAACATACGAAATCTTTTTCTGGCTGGCTGTCATGTTTTGAAAGGTGATATGACATGAAAAATGTTCAATCTACAGGTGAGACAGGTTTTGCAGATCAATAGGCTGTGAAAGAATTTAGAAAATTATCAGCATTATATAGCAGTGATCCCTGACCTTTTTGGCACCAGGGATGGGTTTCACGGAAGACAACTTTTCCACAGACTGGTGGGGGGAGGGGATGATTCAAGCACATTACATTTAGTGTGCACTTTATTTCTATTATTAATACATTGTAATACATAATGAAATAATTATACAAGTCACCATAATGCAGAATCCTTTCTCGCTGTGATGCGAGTGATAGGGAGTGTCTGTAAATACAGATGAAGCTTCCCTTGCTTGCCGGCCGCTCACCTCCTGCTGTGCAGCCCCATTCTGTGGACCAGGGGTTGGGTACCACAGTCATGTAAGAAAAGGGTTATGTGGAAGAGCAGATTTTCAATGCTGGTGAGATTGCCTTGTTTTACAAGGACCTTGGCAAATAAATCATACAATTTGAATGGTGTTTTGGTTGATGAAATGCTGTGACCAGGTTTCAGGCACCTAATGCTATATTTCCCCTTAGAGTAATAGTTCAGTACTCACTAATTCAGTATTTGTGGTGACTTTATAGATCATGACTATGAATAAAGAGAATTGATTATAAATGAATAAATGTATTCCAGGTATTCAAGCATTCTATAGAAATATAGAATGCAAAACCATTTCTCATGTAACAATGTAACTGAAGTTAAAATCTTGTCTGTCTTTAATCACTATTCCCTATATCGTTTAGCTTATTTGAGAGAAGCAACATTACATAGACTATACTGATATCTTAGTAGTAAGATCATGGAAGCTAATAAAAATTCCCAGTCTGAGAGGAGGCATCACCACAATGACATATACTTCCTGTACCAGCCAGGATCTCCTACATTAGCGCATGATCTCCTACAGTAGCACATAATCAGAACATCTCAGTAATTTACCATAACATTGTTACTTGTGGTAAAGGAGAATGGGACATGATATGCCACATGCTGATTCTTGAGATTTATGTCAAGTGTCTGGAAGCACACATTATTTTTTCTCACATTTTTTTAAGCCAGAAAAAGCCACATGACCATTTCTGGGAACCACAGGTCAGGAATTTTGGTGAACAGTAAAAAAGTACATCATGTTTCCTTAACAATCATGAATTATAAACAACACAAAACTAGCAATGTGAAAAAGATTGTAATATGAATACCATGTGCCACCAGTTGTGTTAATTCAGATTCATTTCTTAAATCTCAGTATTTCCTATGATGCAAATTTAATCTTATAACTTTCTTACTTAAATCTAATCAGCCCTCCATCATCATCAGGATAAGCCCAAATTCCCCAGCTTGATATTTATTTCACTCCATAATGTGGACTTCACCATCTATATCTCTCCATTCTCTGCCTTCACTTTATGCATCTGCAATATTGATAAGAACTAAAATGTTTCACACCTTTGTGCTTTTGGTCCTATTGTCTCTTCTGTCTGGAATGCATTTCCTATCATTCCCTCTTGGCCTGCTTAATGCTTTCTAATCCTTTAAAACTTCCCTGACTCTTGGCTTTATCTCATTTCTGGTGGGATTGTTTTTCTCCTCTTCTTTGTTCTGATAATAAACTATCTTTATTGTGGATTATAACACATTATATTAAACATATCATTATATACAACCACCGGACTATGAGCTTATTGATGGCGCAGGGACTTTGTTTTAATTATTTCTGTATGCTAGTGTCTTACAGAGGACCTGGAACATTTTAGTTTATAAATAGTTTGTTGAATAAATAACTAAATGAATCAGTATTGTGTGCATATCAAATAGCAAATCTGTGTATAATTTGTATCAACACAAAATCATAAATCCAATAAAATTCAAGTTTAATATTAGTCAATAAGTCAAATAATATTCAAGATACCTATATATTCATAGAACTTACATATTTTGGGAACTCTATATACTTTATAAATTAATGTTTTCAAATGGATGGTGAATGCTTTTATTTTGTTTCTGAAGAACTTACCAAAAAAGTCACAGAAATAATTTTCAAAATATTCTATAAAGTTAGCATTTTATATAGAAAATTATCTAATTTGCTCATGTATATGCTGTTTACAATTTAAAATTGTGAGGTTTTTAGATTTATTTAAACTTTCAATATATTTCTAGTTTCCTATACTATCATTAAATTGTGAAATTTTTCAAGACTTAGTTCTAGCTTTCTTCTTCTCTCTATTATCATGTGTTTTCATCCATGTCCACTTCTTCAATTACCACTTATAAAAAGATGATTCTCACATTTATGTCTAGTATAAATCTTCATCTGTTATTTAAGTCTTTACATTCAACCACTAATGTAGCATTTATAGATCTCTCAAAAGCATCGCAAATTCAATGTGTCCAAACTTACTCTTTCTTTCCAAGCAGGTCTTCTTCCAGGGTGACACTACTCAGAGATCAACACTACCATGCATCTGGAGGTACAAGTCTGAAATCCACGAGTCTGTAATGTCTCCTCTCATGCCTCCAACGTACAATACACCACCAAGTGCTGCATATTTGTTTCTTAATTGGTTCTTCAATCCACTTCCCTCAACCTCCAGCACTGCTGTCCTAAAGCAAGATATTATGAAATCACACTTAAAATGCTGTAATGGCCAACATTCTTCTTGCCCCACCAATAAATGTCCAAATTAGTATTAGTCAGACTTCTCCAGAAAAAACAATACCATTAGGATGTGCATATATATGTTAAATTAAATAATAGAATAAATATAAATGTATTTTATTTATAAGTATACATGAAAGATTTATTTTATTTTATGTGATTATGAAGGTGGGCAATTCCAAAATCTGCATGGTGGGCTGGAGATCTGAAGAAATGTTGATGCTGCAGTTCCAAGCCTGAAGACTGTCTGTTGGCAGAATTCCTTCTTGCTGACAGGTGTCAGGCTTTTTGTTCTAGTCCAGCCTTCAGTTGGATAGATGAGGCCCACTTACATTATGGAAGGCAACCTGCTTTAGTTAAAGTCCACCAATTTAAATGTTATTCTCATCCAAAAAGACCCTCACAGAAACATCCAGAATAATGTTTGATCAAATATCTGGGAATAACCGTGGTCCAGCAAAGTTGACTCATAGAATTAGCCATCACAATACTGAAGCCAGATTTATACTTTTGTATTAC
Source organism: Indri indri (assembly GCA_004363605.1). NCBI lineage: Eukaryota > Metazoa > Chordata > Mammalia > Primates > Indriidae > Indri > Indri indri. The sequence continues at coordinate 58,582 of RJWJ010003990.1, forward strand.
AAATCCAGTCATGTTACCCTTTTTCTTAATGGACCTCCTGATGGACTGGCAGCTGCTTCTTTCTCCAGCTTCACCTAACAACATTCCTCTTCCCTTAATGTCAACTCAATTGAACCTTCTCTGATCTGTCTGAATATGTCTAATCTCCCTAGTGTGTGTCCTTATGTCACTGTGTCCATTTCGTTTGTAGCAATGACCGAGCTTGAAATGCTTATTTTGGTAGTGATAAGATCTTATATTTAAGATCTATGAGGGCAGAAATAATATATATTTTTGTTTATATTTATATTTATAATTTGTTCATTATAGTATTTTAAGCACAGAGCACATCAAATGCAATAAATGTTGCTGAACAAATGGATAAAAAGCAGAAGAATGACTAAATGTCTAAGTACATTTCTATGTTCACCTGCAATGTGCCAGCCATAGAAAAGGAGACCATGCACCAAAAAATGTATGTGAGAACTACAGAATAATCTGAATAATATTCAGCAGAAATCTACTTATAATCATCACCTAAATTCTTCTCTAAATTCTCTTTGGTACTAGCCCTCAACATATTGAATATTCTGGTTCTTTTTCCTCAATATTTTTCACATTCATTTTTTAAAATGTGCCCTCACATATGACCTCTGTAAGAGTTATTATCATCCATTTTCTAGATAAGTAAAATCAACTCATCCCAGCATATAGGACTTGATCAGAATCCCATTGCTACTCAAACCTTGGAAATTATTGCCATCCAGGTTTTCCCAACATCCCAGCTCTTCCTTCTTATCTAGAGATTGCCAATAAATGGGTTTTTAATGTTTGCAACTTACTGAGTGTGCAGAGAGTACACAGAGCCACAGGCAGGAGGACTGTAGTAAGAAAGTTTGCTAGTAAATGCAAGAAAGGAAACTCTTCTGTAGATTTTAAAACGAATGGAACCTGAGCAGCAGGAAGCTTTAGCAGCGAATTCTACTTAAGGAGGATGTGAGCCAAGGAACAACATGAAGAGAAAGTCAAACAGCGGGAGGCTTTAAAAAGAAAACACAAATACAGTAGTCCCCCCTTGTCCCCCGGGTAAGATCCAAGACCCCCAATGGATGCCTGAAACTGTGGATTGTACTTAACTTTATGTTTTTTTCCTATACATACCTATGATAAAATTTAACTTATAAATTGGATACAATAAGAGATTAATGGCAATAACTAATAAAAAAGTAGAACAATTATAACAATCCACTATAATAAAAGTTATGTGAATGTGGTCTCTCTCTCTCTCTCTCGCTCTCACTCTCAAAATACCCTATTGTACTGTACTTACCTATTTTTGGACAGCAGCTGACTGTGAGTAACTGAAACCGTGGAATGCAAAACCACAGATAAGGAAGAACTACTGTATTGTGGTCTAGAAAGCAAAATAAGGTAAAAGATCAAAAGACAGAGATGAGAAGGGTAATCTAAACAGAAGCAATAAAGAAAAGCAATGAATGTTAAGAAGAGTTACAAGGAGAGGTTAAGTACCTGTTGCTTTTCAAGAGAAAACACAAGAATTCATGAAAGAAAACAAGGCAAGTCATGAAGCAAAGGCAGAGGAGATTAAGCAACAAGTATTGATACTGCTCATGAAGGAGAGTGATAGCCCTATCTCAGATAAGAAAAAGACAAGGAATAAATTCTTTCAATATGAGATCACAAATGAGAAGGGAAGATGAAGAGCACTCATGAAGCTCTTGGTAATGATGCTACTTTTAGAAGATTGTCTTTTATTGTTTTGAGTTCCAGCCATTACTTAGAGATAGCAATAGATAGAAAGATGTATTCAGTGTAGGGGAGAAAAATACCTTTTTTCTCAACCCTCATAAGTTCTTAGTTGGAATGGATCCTTTTAACAAAAGAAATTAACAAGAGAAAAACCAACAGAAGTTTATTAACATGTATGTTTCATGTATACATGAGAGATACTCAGGAAATCAGTACTTCTCAAAGAGGTGGTTTTGAATTTCAGCTAATGTAACATCTTCAACAAAGAACAGTAAATTTTCAGGGAAGTGTCAAGACACAAGACAAAGTTTTGAGTCACTAAGGGTGGCAATTTGGGAAGGCAAGTAATTGGCAAATAATGGCTAATCAGTAGATTAGTAGATTCCTCTGGTGCCATCTCCAGGCCCATAGGGCTAAAGTTGTCTTCAGTGGTTGACCTTTTCTCTTCCTGATATAAAGGGAGTGGGGAAGCAGGATACCTTTAGTTTTTGTAATTTGATGTCTTGCTTTCAGACAAATAGAAGGAGAGTACAGAGCTTTCTTGTACTTGCTTCTTCTTAATTGCCTTTAGCTCCAGTATTCTTATGTGAAAGAAACAAATTTTAGGGTGGTATGCTCTGTCCTCCCACATAAGCATGCAAATATAGGGTTGGGATCATCAAAAAGAGAAGTGTATAACTTCTAATTCAGAAATATACTGTGTTCCAGGAATTACTTTTTAAAATATTTATTGGAATGAAAAATACATTTTTAACACAAACAATATATTAAATGGTAGTTAGGTTCCCAGATAAAATTCCCTAAATATATTTTTTCCTAAAATGCAAGTAAAATATTAATTTTGACATAACACCATCAGACCCTCAGTCACTGTTATTTATTAATATTTGTTTATTGTTATCATTTACTCATCTGGATCATTGGTGTTTGAGGACACAAGGTTGAATTTGAAGAGGATGAGGAAGTAAATGAAAACATCTTGACAAATCTAAGTGAAGATTGAGGTTGAAGCATTTTCAACTCAAGATTTTAGAGATTGGAAGCATGAAGTTTAATTTTATCTAACTTTAGAAATTATGAGCTAAAAATACTTATTTTTTATTTATCAATTCCAGTAGTCTCTTGGCAGAATCTTTGGAGTTTTCTAGATATAAGATAATTGTTGTCAGCAAAGAGCAATAGTTTGACCTCTTTTGCCCCCTTTTGGATACACTTGATTTCCTTCTCTTGTCTGATTGCTCTGGCTAGGATTACCGGCATTATGTTGAAAAGAAGTTGTGACAATGGGTAACTTTGTCTGGTTCCAGTTCTAAGTGGGAATACTTTCAATTTTTCCCCAATCACTATGAAGTTGGCTGTGGGTTTGTCATATGTAGCTTTTATCATTTTGAGGTAGGTCCTGTTTATGCCTATTTTGTTAAGAGTTCTTATCATAAAAGGGTGCTGAATTTTGTCACATTCTTTTTCTGCATCTATTGAGAGAATCATATGGTCTTTGTTTTTACTTCTATTTATGTGGTGAATGACGTTTATAGATTTGTGTATGTTGAGCCATCCCTGCATCTCTGATTACAAAATCAATGTACACAAATCAGTAGCATTCATATATGACAACAAACGGTCAAGCCGAGAACCAAATATAAGACTCAATACCTTTCACGATAGCAACAAAGAAAATAAAATACCTGGGAATATATTTACTTAATGAGGTGAAAGACCTCTACAGAAAGAACTAAGAAACACTGAGGAAGGAAATAGCAGAGGACGTAAACTGATGGAAAACCATACCATGCTCATGAATGAGCAGAATCAATGTTGTTAAAACTACCATAGTGATCTACAGATTCAATGCAATCCTTATTAAAATAACAAAATCATTTTATGCAGATGGAGAAAAATAATTCTGTGCTTCATATGGAACCTGAGAAGACCTCCTATAGCCAAAGCAACCTTAAACAGAAAGAACAAATTGGGAGGCATCAATTTACCAGACTTCAAGCTATACTGCAAGGCTATAGTAACCAAAACAGCATGGTACTGGAATGAGAATAGAGACGTAAAGCAATGAAACAGGACTGAGAACCCAGATATAAAACCATCCTCATAAAGCCATCTAATCTTTGACAAAGCAGACAAAAACATACACTGGGGAAAGAATCCTTATTCAATAAATGGTGCTGGGAAAATTGGATAGCCACATGTAGAAGACTGAAACAGGATCTGCACTTCTCACCTCTCACCTCTCACAAAAATTAACTCATGGTGGATAAAAGATTTAAACCTAAGGCATGAACTATAAGAATTCTAGAAGAAAATGTTGGAAAAACTCTTATGGACATTGGTCTAGGCAAAGAATTTATAAAGAAGACCCCAAAAGTAATCACAGCAAGAACAAAAATAAATAAATAGGACCTGATCAAATTGAAAACCTTTGCACAGACAAGGAAACTATCATTAGAGAAAATAAACAGCCTACAGAATGTGAAAAAATATTTACATTTTATACATCTGTTAAAGGGCTCATAAGTATAATATATATAGAGAACTCAGCAAAATCAGCAAGAAAAAAATCAAACAACACCATTAAAAAGTGGGCAGAGGACATGAACAGAAACTTTTGAAAAGAAGGTAGACTAATGGCCAAGAAAACTACGAAAAAATGCTCAATATCTCTAAGCATTAGGGAAATGAAAATCAAAACCACAATGTGATATCACTTAACTCCAGTGAGAATCTTTTATGAAAAAGTCCAAAAACAACAAACGTTGGTGTGGATGCAGAGAGATAGGGACACTTGTACATTGATGATGGGACTGCAAATTAGTACAACCTCTATGGCAAGTAATATGGAGATACCTCAAAGAGCTACCAGTAGAACTACCATTTGATCCAGCAATCCCATTTCTGGACATCTACCCAAAGGAAAAAAATACATTCTATAAAAGGTATCTGCATTAGAATGTTTATAGCAGCACACTTCACAATTGTAAAGATTTGGAAACAACCCACGTGCCACAAGTGGATTAATAAAATGTGTATATGTATACCATGGAGTACTACTCAGCCATAAAAAATGGTGAACTCTTGTATTATCCTGGACTGAGGTGGAACCCATTCTTCTAAGTGAAGTATCACAAGACTAGAAAAACAAACACCACATGTACTCACCATTAAATTGGTACTAATTCATCAACACTAATGTGCACATATGGAAGTAACATTCCTTGGGTGTCAGGCGGGTGGAAGTGGGGAGCAGGGGATGGGTAAACTCACATCTAACAGGTGCAGTGTGTGCTCTCTGGGGAATGGGCACACTTGTAATTCTTATTCGAGCAGTGCAAAGACAATTTATGTAACCAAAGCATTCGTACCCACACAATATTCTGAAATTAAAAAGAATTTATCTTATGGAAAAAATATTTATTAAACAATAACCGTGTGTCTGTAGTTATGCTAGATGTGAGTGATCCCAGGTTGAGAATACTCAGTCCCTGCCCTTAAAGAATCTAAATCTAGTTATAAATTCTGTTTTATCTACAGAGATGTATTACAATGACTACTCTTTGGCGTATGACTCAAGTTGTTCCATGGCATACAGTTATCTGAAGAGAGGACAGCAAGAAACATAGGGAGAGGCAGCAAGAGGGTTTGTATGTGTGTGTGTGTGTTAAATAGATGATAGTTGGGCTAGACAGGGAAAGAAGGAAAGGGACTGTATCAGTTTCCTAGGATTGTCCTAACAAATTACCACAAATATAGCAGCTTAAAACAACAGAGATTTATTAACAGCTCTGGGGGTCAGAAGTCTGCAATTAAGGCATCTACAGTGCCATGCTCCTCCCAAAGGGTCCAGGTGAGACTTATCCCTACCTTTTCCAACTTCTGGTGGCTCCAGGTACTCCTTGGCTTGTAACTGCACCACCCCAATCTCTGTCTCCATCTTTGCATGGCCTTGTCCTCTGTTTCTCTGTCTTCTCCTCTTCTGTCTCTTATAAGGACAATTGTAATTGGATTTAGGGCTAATCCAGGTCATCCAGAATGATCTCATCTCAAGATTCTTAACTAAATTGTGTTTACAAAGACCCTTTTTCCAATTTAAGGAGACATTCATGGGTTCTGAGGGTTAGGCTATGGACACATCTTTTAGGAGGTCTGCCACTCAACCCACTACAGGAGTTAAAGTAGAAATGCTGTGTCTAAGAGGAGGTATTTGTAGCAGAGTGATGACTTAAGTTTAGGAAAGACAAACACCGAAAGAAAAAGAAAAACAAGATAAAGGCCTCTGGAAAATAGGGAGTTGGGAGGGAGAGAAAAGGCAGACTCTTTTCTGCAGCTTTTACTGAATGTTTATAATCAGACAAGAACACTGTGTGATCTTCAAGGAAATTAAGGTGAGGTTTCAAGGGATGTTAGTGCTGTGGGAGGGATATAGAATCTATAAACCTATGTCTAATGAGCTCTTCCTCTGTATTAGACTATATATTTACAAATCAGAGGTTTGCTTTTCATGAATTATCCTTGAAATAAAAGAAAGGTTTTCCAAATTAGCGGATTACCAATCAGAATCATCTGAAGAGTATAAAAAGAATCCAGCGATACTCCCCCAACCCTATTGGTTCAGTTGATTTAGGAGATACTGCCCAACCATACAGGTAGGAGAATCTGAGAAATATGATACAATGTAGCCAAAATTATTCTTAAAATTAAGTCTTGCTTATTGCCTGAAAGTAAATGGAAATATAGCGACATTGCCACAGCAGTATTTGAAGGTTCTAAGCCTTGCATTTCATAGTAGTAAGCAAATGCTGGGTAGTTTTATAAATAGAAACACTAACTACATCAAGTGTTTTTAAACAAAGCAGCTATATGGCACCCCTCAACTGAAACAACCCAGAGATTTTCAAGAAAAAGTGACCATTTTTGTGGGGAGACTATGTTATAAGGAAAGAGGGAGCCTGTATCAGCTTTTGGAGGCATGCTACATTAAAGACCCTTAGGAATAAAGGCATAAGCTAAAGAAAGATGCATCTTTGTTGTGTGTCCTTTTCTTTCCTCTAACAGTGACATTAGCAGCCTTACACACAGCAGAAGCATTTGCAACTATTAATACCTAGCAGCATCCTTTGTCAATTTACACAACACTGGACTCAGCATTGCACAAAATCCACGTGCATTCAATTTTTTCCCCTCATATAATGGCCATCAGCTTTCAAATATGTACAGTCTACAGGCAAATGATATGTAGTTGATTTTAATCAAAACGGATTTTTTTTCCTTGGGGTTATTTTTAAAATTTTTTTTTATTTCAGCATATTATGGGGGTAAAAAATATTTAGGTTATGTATATTGCCTTTACCCCACAGTAATCAGAGCTTTAAGCGTGCCCATTCCCCAGGTCGTGCGCACCACACCCATTAGGTGTGTTCACACCCATCCCCTCCTCCTCCCTTCCATCTGTCCCACACCTGATGAATGTTATTGCTGTATGTGCACATCAGTGTTGATCAGTTAATACCAATTTGATGGTGAGTACATGTGTTGCTTGTTTTTCCATTCTTGGGATACTTCACTTAATAGAGTGGGTTCCAGCTCTATCCAGGATAATACAAGAGGTGCCTGATCACCATTGTGTTTTGTGGCTCAGTAGAATTCCATGGTATACATATTCCACATTTTATTAATCCACTCATGTACTGAAGTGCCCTTGGGTTGTTTACATATCTTTGCAATTGTGAATTGTGCTGCTATAAATATTTTAGTGCAGATGTCTTTTTTATAGAATGTCTTTTGTTCTTTTGGGTAGATACCTGGTAATGGGATTGCTGGATCCAATGGTAGTTCTACTTGTAGCTCTTTGAGGTATCTCCATATCACTTTCCACAGTGGTTGTACTAGTTTGCAGTCCCACCAGCAATGTAGGAGTGTTCCTATCACTCTGCATCCACACAAACATTTATTGTTTTGGGACTTTTTGGTAAAGGCCATTCTCACTGGAGATAAATGATATTTCATTGTGGTTTTGATTTGCATTTTCCTGATGATTAGAGATATTGAGCATTTTTTCATATGTTTCTTGGCCATTAGTCTATCTTCTTTTGAAAAGTTTCTGTTCATGTCCTTTACCCACTTTATGATAGGGTTGTTTGAGTTTTTTCTTGCTGATTTTCCTGAGTTCTATATAGATTCTAGTTATCGGCCCTTTATGGGATGTGTAACATGCAAATATTTTCTCCCATTCTGTAGGTTGTCTATTTGCTGTTGTGATAGTTTCCTTGGCTGTGTAGAAGGTTTTTAAGTTGATCAGGCCCCATTTATTTATTTTTGTCATTTCTCTGATTGCCTTTGGGGTCTTCTTCATAAATTCTTTGCTTAGGCCAATGTCCATAAGAGTTTTTCCAATATTTTCCTCTAGAATTCTTATAGTTCATGCCTTAGGTTTAAATCTTTTATCCACCATGAGTTGACTTTTGTGACAGATAAGAGGTGAGAAACGTGGATCCTGTTTCAGTCTTCTACATGTGGCTATCCAATTTTCCCAGCACCATTTATTGAATAAGGATTATTTTCCCCAGTGTATGCTTTTGTCTGCTTTGTCAAAGATTAGATGGCTATATAAGGATGGTTTTATATCCAGGTTCTCAGTTCTGTTTCATTGGTCTATGTCTCTGTTCTTGTGCCAGTGCCATGCTATTTTAGTTACTATAGCCTTGCAGTATAGCTTGAAGTCTGGTAAACTGATGCCTCCCAATTTGTGTGTGTGTGTGTGTGTGTTTTCCTAAGATTGCTTTTGCTATACGGAGTCTCCCCTGGTGATCTTAAACCTAGAAAACCCCAAAGATTCTGCAATGAGACTACTGGAATTGATAACAAATTCAGCAAAGTCTCAGGTTATGAAATCTATGTGCAGAAATCAGTAGCATTCCTATATGTCAACAACAGTCCAACCGTGAGCCAAATCAAAGACTCAATACCCTTCACAGTAGCAACAAAGAAAATAAAATACCTGGGAATGTATTTAAATAAGGAAGTAAAAGACGTCTATAGGGAGAACTATGAAACACTGATAAAGGAAATAGAAGAGGATGTATATAGGTGAAAACCATACCTTGCTCATGGGGTAGCAGAATCAACATTGTTAAAATGTCTATACTACCCAAAGTGATCTACAGATTCAATGCAATCTCTATTAAAATACCAACATCATTTTTCACAGATCTAGAAAACAGATTAAAGACTAGTTTTATAAAAATAAGCATGTGCACATAAAGTCATATTAACTTTTTCCTCAATTTGTAATGTGAGATGTGAAATACTTTCTTCTTTAGAATTTCACTAAGCACCCAGGGCTACATTGTGAAACTTCAAGGGTGCTAACCCTCTGTAGACACTAGACCTCAGCAGGAGAGGTGCCCTCAAAGGGAAGGTTTGGTAAAGTACATGGATGAATAGGTTGCCGAGTGTAGGTTGGAAAGCAATCTTCTTGATGGCATATTTCTGTGATCTTTTCAAAAAGACTAGGTTCTGTTTATCTAATTAATAAACACCCAGTATATTTAGTTGTGTCTGTAATGTATGAATCTCTGAAAATTTTTTGCTCTGATTTATAAATCACATTTCTTGATCTTCTTGCTTCAAATTCTCCAGGGAAGACTGAGGAGGACAAATCTCTGTAATATCCTTACCACTTGCCTATCTTATAGATGTTATGTCCCAATAGCAACTGACCTACACTTTGGAGAAGAAATTTGAGAAAAAGTTTGACAGCCAGCTCAACTATTCTGCAATGAGGAAAACCTGAGGATTAGAGACAAAAAAAGGGATGGCAATTATACTGCTTATGGGCACCGCTGAATGGGATTTCCTACATTCAAATGCATTTGAAGGACTCTGAAACTGAACATCTGTGAACTCTAATTCTTCTAGGCTTTGTAGCCATGGAGTATCACATATAAAGAGAGATAAAATGACTTGCTGAGTTGCCATTGCTTTAGCCTAATGTTAGGACCCATTACAAAGCATATGTATGGTTATGTGTGTATTCATGCATGAATGTGGGTGAGTATCTTATAAAAAGGTAATGAAAGTTTAAATGAGAAAATAAATTACATGGAGAAAAGAAATATAAAGAACAGGAGGCATAAGTGAAAAAAAAAAGGGAAGAATATAAAACCTGAATATTTGTCCATTTCTTTCCTGTTGCCACAAAAATTGAACCTAAAATCCAGCGTGAGATGTCCTTCTGATAACTGAATCCTGGAAGGTGTACTTTGAAAGACTTGGATGTTAATCTGAAACTAATTCAAGCCTTTTGAGTTCAAAAATTGGATTGGAAATCTTTTAAGAGCAGGATTTCTCATGAGATTTCCATTACTTCTATTCTTACTGATAAGCCACAGGTATCAGAGAAACATCCATTTGTGTGCTATCTTTGGATCCTTCACTACAAGAGAAGACGTATAGAACGAAAAGATGGGGTTTGCTTTGATTCGGGTTTCAGAGGAAGGTTTCAATCAATTCGAATTTTGTCTGAAGCCACTCTACTATAATAGCTTAAAGTCTTTATTAGATACTCGCATGATGTTACTTTCAGTGTAATATGCCAACTTCAAGAGAGGGAGTTGATTTGGTCTCATGGATAAGGTCTAGTTCTGGCTGTGTTCCTGACCTATGAAACTGACCTTGGATAAGTAACTCATTTATGTTGTTCCTCAGTTTCCTTACCTCTATAGTGAAGCTAATTACTTAACAAAGCACACGCTGGAACATTATTTGAGTTACTTAGTCAAAGTTGACATTTTTATTTGTGATATTGCTATGATTAATAATACTTGAAAGCATTTTTATATATACTGGCTTTGCAAATTTCAAGTGGAGTCAGTCGTGAGGAGAACTAGATGCATGATAAGGGAGTAGCATGGGCTGTGCATGGGTGTTTGGTTCCATATGCCCTATGGTGTTTACAAATAAGCCTCTTTCAGTTAATACATACGTAATTTCCTCATGCTGAGCTTGAGAAATGATTATTCTTCTTCTTCCTGAGCATAGCTCTGCCAGTGATAACTAATTTTTTTATCAGCAGGGGAGCTTTCTTCTGCCACTGATGTGACATAAACCTCAGGGCTGAATTATGTCAATAACCTATTTTTTTCCCACTCCATGCCCCAGTGCCACACCTGCTCAGTAAAATTACAGTGACAAGGGAGCAGTGTTGATCTTTTGTCCACTGACAGAAAAATAGTTAATAATACCAGAAAGAAAGAACTCACAATAGCTTTTATTTTAACCCCACTGAGTCCTCTTGGAGACCTCAATTAATAGGATTAGATGCCCTTCCTGGGAATTATCAATATACTTTAAATATAAATTTATATGCCAAATCAACCGTAGAGGGGAAAATGGAAATAATTGCAAAAGTTTCTAATTTTGTAATAAGAAGGAACGTTTCCTTCAATCAATTCCTGCATTATAGTCTGTAAATAAAAATATCACCAAGGAAATATCTTTCTCAGAATGATGTACTCCCTGTGGCATGGCATAATGAGCTTGGATATGCTATAGACACTGAGTAAGCAACAAGCTGATTGAGAATTCAGGTTTATTCAGCATGGATAGCAGGATTTTTAAGAAGTTCCTCATACAAAAATAATGCAGTTATAGCTCACTTCCTTTGTATTTTCTTTGTAAAAAATAAAGCTTAGAATGCAGTCAGCTTTTATATATGGTGTCTATTTTATTTCAAAGACTGCTTTGCTCCTCTAACCTGATGTTCCATAGACATAAATGACAATAGAGTATATGGTTTTATGTTATTCTTAAGGTCAAAATCTAAGACATTGACATTCTACTATGATGTTTAAGAGGTGATACATTCTTTTGTAAAACTTATGGCTTATTTGAGTCTATGTGCTGGTCAGAAAGAGCTATGAGTATATGCTAAGAGCAATGAATATATTTAGAAAGTAGGAGAAGCATTGAATTTTATTGACTATATTGCTCAACACATCTAAGAAGTAATATATTGAAATAAAATAAAAAGCAATGCTATCTGTCCTTACTGTTGTCATTGTGTATTTTCCATTGTTTCTATTGTTTTAATTAAACATTACAGCTGGCTTTATTCATCATTTCCATGGCAGAAATAAGCAGATATGAAATATGAAAAGTTTTGTGTGGTCATGTCAATCATATTGGTTACATAGTAAGATCACGATGCAGTCTAACCATTCATCAGTTACATATAAGTACACTACTATAGTGTACATGCATACATGTGCACATGCATGCATACACACACGCATTTGCTGTCAGAGTACACTATGTTATGCCAGAAGATTCATGGGCACTATCACAGAAAGAATAGAAATCACAGATTAGAGAGAAACAAAAAATCTGAACTCATTCATTCATTATTTTTAACAAATATTTATTGAGCACCTAATATATGCCTGGCATGTTTTAGGTACTACAAATAGGGCAATGAATAAAAAGCAGGCCCCAAAGCCTGCACTTATTGAACTTAAATTTCAGTGGAGAAGACTGACAATATACTAGGTAACTAAATAAAATCAGCAGTATGTGATATAGTATGAAGCATATGCTATTAAGATAAAAATAAAAAGAAACATAGTGTCTAGCCATTAAAACTTTAGACAAGTTACCAGCGTAGACCTCAGTGAGAAGGCATATTGGTTTTCTATTGATCTATATCAAATGAGAACACATTTAGTGTTTAAACAACATAAATTTATTTATATGGTTCTAGAGGTCAGTAGTCTAAAATCAAAGTATTGGTAGGGCTGTGGTCCATCATGGAGGAATTAGCTTCCTTGTCTCTTCCAGTTTCTAGAAGCTGCCTGCTTGGCTTGAGCCCCTTCCTCACATCACTCCAACCTCTTGCTAGGCCAATCTCCTACTGCTCACTCTGACCCTCCTGGGTCCTTCTTATTAAAAAAAAAACCTTGTGATTAGATTGGGCCCACCTAGATAATCCAGGATAATCTCTCCATCTCAAGATCTTCAACTTAATCTGCAAAGTTGCTATTGCCAAGTAAGATAAAATATTAACAGGTTCTAGTGATTAGAACATTGATATATTTTTTTGTAGAGAGACAGTTATTCAACCTACCACAGAAGATAAAATTTGAGGAAAGACCTAGGAAAATGAGGGCCCTAACTATATGATACATCCAAGAGAAGAACTTTCTAGGAAAAGTGAAAAACAAATGCAAATTTACTCTACAGGAATATTTTGATATGGTCAAGAAACAGGAAGAAAGACTCAAGGGATATTAGTGAGGTCAGATAGGTGACAATTTTAGTGGGGGGGTGGCATAAGACATCTAGGATATGACTGTAAGTCACATAGTCAGAGTTTTGACTTTCATGTTGAGTACCGTAGGGGAGCATTGGATGGTTTAAGTAAAAAATGATGTTATCTGTCTTCTGTATAATGGGGTCACTCTGGATGCTGAGCTGAGAACAGAGTGAAATAAGTCACTAGCAGAAGCAAGAGACCAATTAGAGGAGTATCGCAATAATGCATGTGAGAAATTATGGTAGCCGAGGCAAGATGATGACAGTGGGTGTGAAGAGAAGTGATCATATTCTGGATGGATTTTGAAAGTAGAACTAACAGAGTTGGCTAAAATGAGATGCATCAGGGATGACAACATGCTTTGGGCCCTGAAAAACAGAAGGAATGGAGTTTGCATTAACAGAATTAGAGAAGGCTACGGATACAGCCAGTTTTGAAAGAAAGATCAGGAACTTACTGGGGGGCACATTGGGTTTGAAATTCCTATTAGTTATACAAGTGGAAATTCAGTTTAGAGTCACAGTATGACAATATAAATTCAGAAATCACTAGAATATTATGGGATTTAAGCTCAAGAGACTATATGAAGTAAGATGGGGATTAGATATACAGAGAAAAGAGAAAATGCACAAGGTTTCAGCCTTAGAGCCTTGGGGCACTGTAACATTTAGAGGAAGAGGCAAGGCTGGATTCTTGGACATGGTATCTGGTAGTTGCATTGAGACCCACACTCGAAAGGGCCCCAGGGTTGTTTTAGATTATGTTCTTGCCTTGAAATTCTTAATTTTTGAACAAGAGACTTCATATTTTTACTTCGCACTGTGCTTCACAACTTATGTAGCCAGTTCTGCTTGAGGAGATATAAAGCAACCAGGAAAAGAGACTAAGAAGTGTCCAGAGAGGTAAAATAAAAACCTGGTAAATACAGTATCCTGGAAGCCAGATAAATAAAGAATTGTTAGAAGTAAAGAGTGAGAAATCTTGTAAAAGGCTGCTGATGGGTCAAGGAAGGTAAAGATGAGAATTACCACCAGAGTTAGCAACAGGCAAGTATTTGATATCCTTGAGAAGAGCAATTTCAGAAGAGCTGTAGGAGAAAATGCTTTTTGGAGTGGATTTACTAAAAAATTTCCATGAGAAATTGATGAGTGATAGACAACTGTTATAGAATTTGCTCTAGAGTAACTAGAGAGTGAAGTAGGTGTTAGGGGGCTTAATAGCATGACTACGTTAGTTATATCGATGAAGTATAGAGAAGAAAGGTGACGAAGCAGGAGGGCAAGAGAGAATAATTACCGGGACAATACTTCTCAGTAGGGAAGAGTCGCAGAGCTGGTATACAGTAGAGGTGCTGGCCTTAATTAGGAGCACAGGGAGGTCATACTAACAATCTAGAATGTATACTATGTGGGTCTTGACATTGAAACTACTGTGAGGGTTTACTACCATATCCACATTTATCCTGTCCCCTATGAAATACAAAGAAAGACAGGATGGAGTAAGCATAGGGAAGATGTGTTAGAGATTTGTGGGAATAGAGATAGGTATAAAATAACTGTTTGGGACAAGAGAAGAGAGAAGGAGCAAGGAAAATACAGCGTGATTAGCAGGTAGTATTAAGAGTCTATGTGTGTAAAGTGATCATCAATTTAAACTTAGACTACACAGTATGTGTTTTCTCCTTGCAGCTTCAGCTGGCACCCGTACCGGCATAAGGAAATAGAGTCAGATCTAACTAGGGTTGTTGTTTCACCAAGGAAATATATTAAAACAATAGAGAAAGATAAAGGACGTGAGGTTAAAAGCAAGGCACAGGAATAATGTTTATGGAGTGTAACTTACATAAGAAGAAAAGGGGATATAAAGTGCGTGAGAAACAGTGAAAGTGTGGTCAGATACAGTGGAATGAAGGTGCAGATAGGAGTGAAGGATTGTTAGAGCTGAGATAATACAGGAAATGAACAAGGAAGAGAATAGGATGTTGCATAGGGTGGGATGTTGGAAACTGAAATTGTAGGGGAGAAGTTGTATCTATTGACAATAATGTTAACAGAATGACTGTGGGAGTGCAGGACTGAAATTGGGTAGAGACAAAGGAGGGAAGATCAAGGGTCTAAGGGGAAAGAAAGAATATCTATGCATCTATTGTGATCACCAAAAGCAATAGTGTTGAAGTTACCAACAAGCCATTTAAGAAGTGAGTGTTTTTAGTACCTGGGAGACTTGGAGAGGGCTACAATGTGGAAGGCAGTTGGTGACCTAGTCTGGAATAGGATTCAAAGAAGAGAAAAAATAATTTATTTTGGTAAGTGAGGGAGAATGGTTTTGAAGTGGCAACATGGAGCACCCCATCTCCAGCAAACATGTTCTGAGAGATGTGAGAGAGAAAACAGCCCCCATAAGAGACGGATTCATAGAGAACAGTAACATTAAAGAAGAACAAAATTTCAATTAGTGAAAGAAGCTGAAGAGAATATTCACAGAAAAGGTTGAGATTAATGGTGATTTTGGTGATGATAAAGCCACTTAAAATATCTTTTCATTGAAGTATGGAAGGCTTTAATAAATTTAAAAAAATTGAAAGCATATAGAATATATTCTTTAACTACAAAGTAATTAAATTTAAAATCAATTACTAAAAGATATTTGAAAAAAGTCTTCAAATGATTGGAAATAAATGAACACATTTATAAATAATTGCGAGGAAATTCAAGCATTTTTGCATGAATGAAAATAAAAAACTAAAAATATCAAAATTTGTGTGATGAAGATAAGCAGAGCTTAGGTTAAAATTTGTAACTTTAAATGCTTATACTAACATGAAGAGAGAGTTCTTGCTAATGATCTAAATTCTCAATATAGGAAGCTAGGGAAAGAAAAGTAAATTAAATCAAAATAAGTAAAAGAAAGATATTAATAAAGACCAGAAATCAATGAAATATAAAATAGACAAACGATAAATAAAAATAACAAAGAAAAAAGGATAAACTGTATTTCATCAAAATTAAACATGTTTTCTCTTGAACAAGCTTTATTAAAAAGTTGATAGGAAGTTGATTTCTGGTAGATAATTCTTCAGTACATATATCTGAGTAGGCTTATTTCTAGAATACATAAAGAACTTTGAAAATCCAAAAATGAGAAGACAAAAACAATGAACCAAAGATTAAGAAAGAATTTCACAAAACAAGCTATATTAATGGCCAGTAAGCACATGCATTATTTTCAACAAATACAGTAAATTGAAACCACAGTGAGATGCTACTACATATCCATTAGAATAGATAAAATGAAAAAGATGAACAGTATTGAAGAATATCAAATGTTGACAAGGATGAAGAATTACTGGAACTCATTGCTGAAGGAAGTGTAAAATTGCACAACCAAGTAAGAGCTGTTTGGCTGCCCTCCCACCTGCCTAACACCGAGTGAATGTTGCTACTATATGTGCACATAAGTGTTGATCAGTTAGTACCAATTTGATGGTGAGTACATGTGGTGCTTGTTTTTCCATTCTTGTGATACTTCACTTAGTAGAGTGAGCTCCAGCTCTATCCAGGAAATTACAAGAGGTGCTAGATCACCATTGTTTTTTGGGGATGAGTATATACATACCACATTTTATTAATCCATTCATGTATCAAGGGGCCCTTGGGTTGTTTCCACATCTTTGCAATTGTGAATTGTGCTGCTATAAACATTCTAGTGCAGATGTCTTTTTTATAGAATGTCTTCTGTTCTTTGGGGTAGATACCCAGTAATGGGATTGCTGGATCCAATGATATTTCTACTTATAGCTCTTTGAGGTATCTCCATATTACTTTCCACAGTGGTTGTACCAGTTTGCAGTCCTACCAGTAGTGTATGAGTGTTTCTATCTCTCCACATCCATGCCAACATTTATTGTTTTGGGACTTTTTGATAAAAGCCATTCTCACTGGAGTTAAGTGACATCTCATTGTGGTTTTGATTTGCATTTCCCTGATGATTAGAGATGTTGAGCATTTTTTCGCATGTCTGTTGGCCATTAATCTGTCTTTGTTTGAAAAGTTTCTGTTCATGTCCTTTGCCCACTTTTTAATGGGGTTGTTTGATTTTTTCTTGCTGATTTTCCTGAGTTCTATATAGATTCTAGTTATTAGCCCTCTATTGGATGTGTAGCATATAAATATTTTCTCCTATTCTGTAGGCTGTGTGATTGCTCTTGTGAAGAAGTATTCAGAACTAATGGGTGTGGCGCACACCATCTGGAGGACGGTCACACTTGAAGCTCTGACTCGGGTGGGGCAAAGGCAATGCATGTAACCTAAATATTTGTAACCACGTAATATGCTGAAATAATAAATAAATAAATAAATATTTTTTAAAAAGCTGTTTGGCTATAGTTTATTATTAATATAAAGTTCAACCTGCACTTACCATATGACCCAGAAATTAAACTCCTAAGTATTTACTGAAGAGAAAGAGAAGCATATATCTACAAAAAGACTTATATGCAAATGTTCAAAAAGCTTGAAAATAAGAAAACATTTCAGCAAGCAAATTGGTAAACAAACTTCAGTGTATTCTTATAGAGGAATACTACTTATTTATGAAAGCATATCAATTGTCAATATATACAATATGGAAGAATCACAAAAACATTTCAAGGGATAGTAACCAGACACATAAGAATATCTACGGCAAATTCCATTATATGAATTGCAAAATAGGCAGAATTAATTTATAGTAATAAAAATCAAATCAATGATTGCTTAGAGAGGGGATTGAAAAGGAACATAAAGCAACTTTTTTTGCAGATGACAGAAATGTTCTATATTTTTTTCCAATTATTTATAAGTTGTTGTTTTTTTATTTGTATACATTTATGAGGTACACATGCCATTTTATTATATGCACAGTATGCATAGTGGTGAAGTCCGGGCTTTTAGGGTGTCCATCGTACCTATTACATGATTTCTTATCATCCACCCCTACCACCTCCTTACTCTTCTGAGTCCTCATTGCCTATCATCGCACACTCTACTTCCATGAGTGCACTCCCACCTACAATGTAGACAGTGTATAAGAGTTCCTATTTATCCTCACCCTCTCCAAAATTTGTTATTTTTTGTCTTTTTAATAACAGTTATTCTGACTGGTATCTCATTGTGATTTTAATTTGCATTTTTCTGATGATTAGTGATGTTGAGCATTTTTTCATATGCTCAAACATTGAATCTGTTGGCAGTTTGTATGTCTTCTTTTGAATGTTTACACAACAGATACATTTGTACAAATCGTCAATGTTAATTATACTTCAATAAAAATAAAAAATGAGTTGCTTGATATCTATTTTACTGAATACCAAGGAAATCATCAAAAAATTATTATTGTTTTTAGAAGACAAAAACACCATTTTTTGTTTAGTGCCTTTTATAATTCTTGTGCTTGGGTAATTTGAGATGATGACTAGCTTTGTTTAATAAGGCAATATAATTATTAAGGACATTTCTATTAACTTGATAAAGAAGATTTGCTTTTAATGAAAATATATCCTTTGGTTCTAAAATACGTTTAAAGAAAATTTTACATTTTTTGAAATTTATTTCTTATTCTCTCTTGGTGGCTAATGAGCTTTAATTAAGTTTAATTACAAAGTTCATCATAATGACAAAAAAGTGTATTTATCTGCTTCATCTCCACACCTCACTCTAATTCTCCCAGGAAAAAATAAAATTGGTTTCTGTTTTAAGGAACAGGGAGTAGAAGCACATACGATTGAGTAAAGCAATATATTCTATATACATTTCTTAATATATGATGTATTTAAATTAAGGAGCCTTCATTGTGTTTGGGTCAGTGACATGGTATAAACATGAATAATTTTTTTTGCTTCCAAAATCATTTTTGCTTTTTAAGAATTGTTTGCTACTCTAATAGCTTGTTTTTAATTTTGGTTCTTAAATTTTCTATTTGTTGGTTACACAAAATTTTATCACTTTTATATTGTTTCTTCTCTTCTTGTCACCAACCACTCCCTCATGGGTGGCAGGTCTGGTATTAGTAAAGTTCTTCATAGTCTTTTGGGATCCATTTTTTGTGTAAGATACCCAGTTTCCTTTGTTTATATCTCACACACTATTTCCCTCATCTTATTTATTGAGGCTAATCTATTTTTAAATAGATGAGATCATGCTTATGTTGTGAAAAGCCCTACCTGCTGTGAGTGATTTTTCCCTCTCTCTTTTTACACCCTTTGATCTCTAAATATAGCTGACCCTACAAAATACTTCCTTAGTACATTGAGAAAAAAATGGGAAATCAGAAGAGATTTTATTTATTTACTTTAAAATATAAATCTCTTAAGATTAGTGAGAATCTATTCTGCATATTGCATCATGTCTATTACAGTGAAATGGTGTAATAAATATTAATAGGAATAAAGGAAAGTAAATAGAGGAAATTTTATTTAAAAGAAAACAATTGTTCTGTTGTCTATGAAGAAATGACTTTCAATTTACGGTTATAGTGAAGTCTGGAAAGATGATACTTTCAAAGAGTATCATGAAAATGACTTTTCAGAAGAGGGAACAAAATCATAAAGATATCTAGTAAGATTTGAGATAGGATGACCTTAGGATAGAGACATTTGTACTTTCCCCATAAATACAATAGAGAGTTTTGTCAAATGAATAAATAGCATTTTTGGTTTAGGTTGTATCACTTATAAGTCTGAAGAACTAACTAAAATATCTGCTCTTTTCTACAGAGCTGAAGCAAAGAAAGAGAGGAATTTTATCACTCAGTGGACCCAATTTCAGCATGGCTTCAGAATCCAAGTAACCTTTCATTAAAAAGAAGAAAAGTGGGAGAACCTAATAACAAAATGAGTCATTTTGTTTCTTTATATTTGAACAACTAAAAACACTTTTGAAAGGTTACTTTTTTTCCTTTCCCCTTTATTTTCATAGGAATATAGAAATCTCCTTTTTGGATAAAACCCCATTTTGTAGACTTGATAGAAAATCTGGACCAAATGATTTCAGTAGCTCTGGTCATTGGGGTACTAATTATGACAAGTTAAAAACAGGACTATATAAACCTTCCTTTTTATTGTTTCCTTCTGGATACTACAGATGGATCATGCCTCTGGCAGTTCCTAATTCTCTATTAAGAAAATGATGTTCAGTATCATTATTTATAGCAATGAAAATAGAAATTCTTTAGGAAAGTGGATGATCTGAATTTATGTTTGAATTAGACAACGTTCATGTGTGACTCAATTATTGCACTTGGTCCACGTCCTGATGAGGTTACTGAAAGAAGACCCCATCTGCCAGGTAGGAGAGGGCAACATCACTGCTCACTGAAAACATCTGGCTGATGTTCATGACCTCTCTGTGGAATACTGATATATTTCCAGGGAGATTCAAAGCCCTTTTTTGGGTACAACCAGCCAATCTACAAAATTCCATCTGTAGGAAATGTGCAAGTAAACCATTTGATATAAGACATAAAATTATTGAATTAGAACAAAGCTAAAATGTTATGTATGTAGTCCATACCCTGCCTTATATCCTAAAGGTGGCACAACCAGGTCATATAAAAATTGAGAAACCTGTGAAAAAATGTTTGGCATAAGTTTCTTTCTTATTATATTTTACTAATATTAACTAACATTAATTGAATATTCACTATGTGTCAAGAACTTTGCATGAACTATCTTAAGTAATACTGGCATGAATGCTGTCTCAGCCCTTCATGACGCCTAAAGTTATTATTTCTCTGTTCTAGTCTGTGCATGATGTCATCATTCTTGAGGAAAACTTCCAGTCAAGGTGAGGTATAAGATGAACATTTGTTTGCTCCTGGATCACATTCATGGTGATAATTACCGTGGTTAAACTCTCATGTGGAACAGTGCTCATGAATGCATCTTATTCAAAGAAATTGAAAAATAATTTCTGGAGTAGGGAGAACTGGGTTTGCCACCAACTAGTGTATTACCTAGGGCCTCTTTTTTAACCTTTCCAAGCTCCTTTTCCTCATCTATAAAAAGAAATGCTATTTAAATTCTATAAACCTAAACTTTCGTGTATCAGAAATTAAGGAACGCAGGTTAGGGCCTTCAGTCCAAAACATTTCTTCCATTATCCAAAATGAGATCATAATACAGTTATGGTTTTTGTCTAAGAATAGTTTCCCTTTCATAATTTTATATTGAAATGCATGTTTCTATGTTAGTTTGGCCCCCAAATAATTGTGAGACCATGACTGATAGCTGTCTGTGAGCACAAGAATCTCCTGGTTGTGATACTGTTAGGAACAAGAGAGGAGCAAGTAGTACTGAAAGGGGAGAATTCACATATATATTCTATTTATGTTGGAAAAAAATGGGTGCATTACTATAGCACACCCACTGGGTTATCTGATCCTAATTGTGTGGTAGCCATTTCACAACTCTGAAAGCTGTAAATAACTGGTAATAAGGCAAAATAATTTTTTGTATGGATATATGCAAATTAATACTGGCTAGTAGAAGGGAAAACCCTTCACTCCAGGAACTACCATCTCTGCCTCCATTTGTACATAGATTTCAAAATTCCTACTTACAGGTGTGTCTGTCCTTGGATTCTTCTCTGAATTGGTTATAACACCTCACCAGTTTCCTCATTAATGAGTTGTACAAAAATTTTTAACATATGAGCATTTTTATATCTACATGAAAGTCATGGCTTTTACCTTTTTTTGTAAATAATCTTTTAACACATGAGTCTCAGTTTTGGTTTTATCTGTCCTCGGACATGTTCAATGCACAGATATTTAATGAGCTTAGATTCTATATGTAGCACCATACCAAGTGCCGTGGTAGACAATAAGGAACAGTAAACCCAACATCTGACCTAGAGAAAGGAAACT
>RJWJ010003991.1:0-80547 GCA_004363605.1 Indri indri
TCCTTTTGGTGTCTTCTATCTGCCAGTCCAAGCTAGAAGCCAAAGGGCAAGGTTGCCCATTGATTCAGTGGATATATGCCAGCTACCTATAGCAGAGAAGGGTGTAGAAGATGGAAGAGTAGATCTGGAGGGGCAGAAAGAGAATATCCAACACACATAACATCTCACTCACTCCTTAGAACATCCTAATAAGAAAGACATTAACATCTGCAATTTACGGCTAGGGAAACTTAAATTCGGAAGGCCAAGGAACTTGTGCAAAGACACACAGGCAATAAGTGACAGCACCAAAAATTGAAACTTAGGTCTTCTCAAGCCAAAGCTTTTTTGCCTTTTCATAAATCAACTCTATGATGTTTTTCATAGGAAAGAGAGAACGTGTTGGTGGGAGTTGGAAATGGAAAGTACAAGGAATAAGAGAAATATAGGAGTAGGAAAAATGTGGCTGTGCATACTGAGCACTGGCTGTGTGCCAGGGACTGGACTAAGCTTTTCATGTGCGGGATCCCGTGAATCCTCTCATCAACCGTATGAACTAGGTCCCGGGATCCCCGTTTTACAGGGGAGGAAACAGAGCCTTAGAAGACTTAGTAAGTCATCAAGTTTACCCAGGCAGAAAGGGTAGACCCAGAATTTGAACTTACATAGATTCTAGAGCTCATGTTCCTAATAATTGAATTGTAGAGAATGTGGAAGGAAAAAAAGAGAAAATTTCTGAGTGTCTGGCATAAGTATCCTGAACCCTTAGGTGTCCTAAATGCTTTTTCTTAATATAGCCAAATCACTTTTTTATTTCTGTTTCTTGTCTGTTCATTTTGCTATTCATGTGTTATAATATCAGTGGTGATCATGGTGGTAGAAAAAGGAAATAAACTCAATTTATTGGGGAATGTTGTTATTTTGGGGACAGTTGTGCTTATTTGAGAGGCATATTCAAATCTGAATTCACCATATTCCCTCTTAAACTTACTTATCTTATACGTGCTCTCAATTAGTGGCACAATCTACCTTTCATCTTTACCAAAACACTGGCTCCTTTCTCTATCATTATATTATTATTATTATTTACTGGATTCCTCTTTGAGTGATTATTTAAAATTACTTTATGTCATTCTGAAACCACTGCATCCCTTTTTAGAATATTTATTGCATTCCTTTGCGGTCACAGAGATACATATATCTGTTATCAGGCACTATGCTTTTGCCCTTGCTTTCTAGTCCCCAGTGTGGTGCCTGGTATATAGCAGTGCCTGAATACATGGTTTCTGAATGACTGAAACTGTCCTTTATAAAACTGACAAAGGGGTTCAAGGTAGGAACAGTGGTGGGGCCTCGATTTTGCAAAGTTATACGTGTAGTTAAAAAAATAACCAGCCATCATTCCCTAGCTTACTTTCTTGTAATTGCTCACCACTCAGGAGTCACACAGCTGATGGTCATGAAGATTCTTAGCTTTCTTCACTGCTCCCATAGATAACATCACCCTTGTGAAACCTAAGGCTGGTCTTTGAGGTATCTCCCAGACTCTGTATTCCAGTGGAACAGCTGACCCACACAGACCAGTGGCCCACACCAAGGAACTGATTCAAATGTCTTGAGAACCCCTACCCAGGAACTGACTCAGTGCAGGAGACAATTTCTACACCACTATGACTTTACCCTGAACCCAGCCAATCAGCAATACTCATTCCCTAGAACCCTTCCCACCAAACCATCCTTAAAAACCCTAGACTCTGAATTCTCAGGGAGATGGATTTGAGAAACTTCTCCCATCTCCTTGCTTGGCACTCTTTCTCTGCTACAACCCCTGCTGTCTCAGTGTGTTGGCTCTTCACTGTGCAGCAAGCAGGCAATGTAACCCAGTTAGCAGTAACATGGCCAAATGGAAACTGGGCCTCTGTAACTTCTCTGGGTAACAGGAAGCATTGAATTTGCCATGAATATGTTGAGAAATTGATGCCTCAGATTTTTCAGCCTTTCTTTCCTAGCAAAGGCCAGGTAAGGTTGTGATTGCCTGAATTCCTTTTTGTTTCCTTTAATATCTCACCTGATGTAAGCCCTGCTGCTTTTCAAATGTCAGGCTGACTTGGAGCCAATGCTTTGATTTGCTATTTCATGGGGCTTGCAGACACTGAGTTAGGTGCATTTTGATTCTCTTTGTTTCTATTTCCATGAACTCTTCCAGAGGGCATGGGTCAGAAAGACCTCAAGGTTAACTGATATCTAAATGGCATTTTCAATCATCAAGACTGTATTTTTAAACTCTCAAATACTTTGGACAGCTAGTCAAATGTTTTGGCACTCGTCTCTACCATTAGCAATGATTTAAAACCAGAGGTGTTGGCAAGGAATTCTTGAATCAAAGGTACCAAAGTAGAGTTTCTTTAAGGTCGCTGAACATAAAGCAAAATCTTTTAGCTTCCAAAGGAGGTGTGCACAGATAGCTCTGAAGAAAGAAGCTTATGGGGCCACACTCTACAGGTTTCGAATGCTGTGTAACATGTCTCTTCTCCACGGAGGCAGATGCATTCTACATCTCTGTCTCTCTCTCCCTCTTCTCTCTTTTTCTCTGCTATAATGATAATTTTCATTGGTTCTCAGCTTATCTTTCAGCCAGCCATCTTGCTGGGAGAAGAACTTGTCCCCTCGGCACTGCCTGGGCATGTAGCTTTTGTGTTTAGTGGATTGTTTTCTGTGATGGCAGCCTCTCATCTTGAACTGACAGTCCACTCCACTCACTGCTCCCAATGTCATCTGTTATATTTGTAGCAGCTGCTGCTTCTTCTGGCTGAGAAGTCTCAGTGTTTGCCTTTAAAATGTCATTTCTTCACCTCTCTCAATATTCAGACTTACTCATCAGTTTGTTTTCAGCTGCCCTCAAATGTGCTAAGAATAAATGATGCACAAAGGACAGTTTAAACACAACAAAGTAGCCACAGGCGAGGCATCTCTAGTTCACAGGGCTGTTCTTCCTTAACAACAAGTGTTGCATTGCCATTTAAATGCATGGCTGGCACAAGACACACTGGCTGTTTTCTGCAGTAGCAATAACAACATGTTTACTGGTTGCTAGGAAAAGAGGGAAAAAAGAGTAGATGAAGTATGTGTAGAATGACCAGTTGTCTTCCTTTGCTTTTTTTTAATTTAACTTTTTTTGTTTATAATTGATATAGAATCATTGTACATTTTTGTGGGGTACAGTGTGATATTTCAATACATATATACATGTAGAATTATCAAATTAGGGCAGTTAGAATATCCACCACCTCAAACATTTATCATTTCTTTGTGGTGATAACATTCAAGACCTTCTTTTTTACCTATCTTGAAATATATATTATTAGCTATAGGCACCCTACTGTATAATAAAACACAGGAACATATTCTTCCTATCTAACTATAACTTTATACCCACTGACCAATTTCTTCCCATCTTCCCCTTCTCCCTCCCCTCCCCAGTCTTTGGTAACCACTATTCTACTGTCTGCTTCTATGAGATTAACTTTTTTAGATCTCACATATGAGTGAGATCATGCAGTATTTGTCTTTCTGTGCCTGGCTTATTTCACTTAACACGATATCCTCCAGGTTCATCAATATTGCCACAAATGACAGAATTTCATTCTTTTTGTAGCTGAATAGTATTCCATTGTGTATGTAAATAAATTTTCTTTATTCTTTCATTTGTTGAGGGATGTTTGGGTTGATTCCATCTCTTGGCTATTGTGAATAATGCTGCAATAAACATGAGGGTGCAGATGTCTCTTTGACATGCTGATTTCATGTCCTTTGGATATATACCCAGAAGTGGGATTGCTAGATCATATGGTAGTTTTATTTTTAATTTTTTTCATACTATTTTCTGTAATGACTGTACTGATTTACATATCCACCAATAGTGTATGAGTTCCCCTTTTTCTGCATTCTGTCAAGAATTTTTTTTTTTTTTTTGGTCTTTTTGATAATAGATGTTCTCACTAGGGTGAGATAGATGATATCTCATTGTAGTTTCAACTTGAATTTTTCTGATAATTAGTGATGTTGAGCATTTTGTCATATACTTGTTGGCCATTTGTATGTTTTCTTTTGAGAAATGTCTATTCAGATCTTTGGTCCTTTTTGAAAAATTGGATGATTTGGTTTTTGCTATTGAGTTATTTGAGTTCCTTATATATTCTGATATTAACCCTTTGTCAGATGCATAGTTTGAAAATATTTTCTCCAATTCTGTAGGTTGTCCCTTAACTCTGTTGATTGGTTCCTTTGCTGTGCAGAAGCTTTTCTAGTTTGATGTGATCCCATTTGTTTCATTTACTTTCATTGCCTGTGCTTTTGAAGTTTTATGCAAAAAATCCTTTCCCAGTCCAATGTCATGAGACGTTTCCCCTAGTTTCATAGTTTTGGGTCTTTTTCACTGTCCCTATTATTAAGTTGGGCTTTACCATGGCAAAATTCTAGTAATTTATCCCATCCCTGCACACCACACCTTTACCATTTCTCTCCATGGCATCTTTGCACCATGACCACATTTAAGTCTTGCTGAAGATTCTCAAGTTCAGTATTTTATCATCTTGGAAATTAGGATATGATAAGGCCAATGGAAAAGATTTTTTTGTGTGAAATATGAATTACCATACAAATATGAGGTATTACCATGTAGTAAGCATGCCAAAATATCACCCAGAATTTAGCCCTTACAATTTAAATACTCTTCTGTAGGCATAAGAGCAATGTAACTCAATTTATATTTTTAAAGCATTAAATTAACTTATTAAAATAACATCACCACCTCACTGCCACCAGGACAAGATTTTGAATTATTTTTCTAGTGGCTAATCGATGAGTAATGCAGATACATTTCCACTGTGTGGTCTGCCTCCTGCATCATGCTTAGCCAAGGCTGAGGGTTTATCTGTGGCCAAGAGCAGAGTGAAGCCACATGACTCATTTAGGCTTTAAATCTATCAATTCAACCTCTTTTGAAATATCAAACCACAAACATAGTCATTAGAAAGTAAAGTTTCCTTCCTGGTAAGTTCAGTCTTAACTTTTGAGATCAAGGGAGTTGAAAAATAATAATTTATTTAAGCCTAAATCACTCTATAAAAGTTGTCCTGTGCTTTTCATTAATATGCTTCAAATAAGAAAAATCAGCCTGCTTTTTATTGGTATAATCATAGCAAACATTGTATACTTCTTGTTATGTACTAAAAGCTTTACTTAAATGCACCGTGTTAAAGTAGTAATTCCTTACAAAGCTCTATGAAATAGCTGTTACTCCAGTATTATTGATGGGGAAACTGAGGCACATAGAGATGAAGTAGATTACCCAGTAACACACAGTAAGTGGCAGAACCAGTATTTGATCTAAAGCTTGTAGCTGCGAAGACTATGCTTTTGACCGCTATGCTATGCTGCTCTCCTCTCTCATTGATCTTGAACTACCACTGTCTGCAATAAGCGTGGACTAATACTTGCTTTCTCCTTCCACTTTTGCTTTTTTGTCATGATCCTAGGAAGTCATGGTCCAACTCAAATGTCAGCTTTCTCAATCACTTTGCCTGAGATCCTTACCCAAATAGTTACAGCCTGTTCATCAGTATTCCCATAGCGCATTATTCATTCTTTTATTTTGACAATATATACTAATACAGGTATTTATTTTGTCTCTTTCTTTCCTACTAGGCTGAGGACCATACACTGGTCACATCTATATTTTCAGAATCTACACAGTATCTGGCCTATAGTAAGAACTCAATACTAATTTATTAAATTGGATTTAAATAAAACAGTTGATATTGAGCTTTAGTATGAATATGAAAAAGAAAAAATTTAAAGGAATTTATATAGCTGGGTATTCTTGGATTATAGCACATAAAATATTCACTGGAATTATTTAATATATATTTAGTACCAAAATTTGAGCAGGTATGAAAATTAAGGTGGGGGTGGGAGGAGCAAAAACTTCAACCCTTGATGTAAAAGGGGTCTTAGGGGAAAATATGTTTTACCTTCTGGTAGAGGTGTATTTGTAACATACCTGTAACTTTTATTAAATTTATTTCATTCTACTTTGCCAAATGCCAACGTGGTTACAAGCTGACACGGTTATGCCATAGAGCTTAAAGTTGAAAGCAAAATGATGATGTGTCTTCCCTGATTGTGGCAAAAGGAGACTGTATGTTTTCTGCTGGCCTTTATCCTTCACTGAAGCCTCCCACACGCATAAAGTGGATGACAGCACTTTCTTCTTCATGTTGCTGGTATGCTTTGGGCATAGACTACATCAGACTGGTATCTGTCTCTCCTTCTATCCATTGTTATCTCCTCACATCTAGACATGAGTTAGTCCTCCCAAAGACGATATACAAGGAAAACAACTAGCAATCCCTTTTCCTTAAAGAGAAGATTGCATTTATGCTTGAAGATGTGATTGGCAGTTACCCTATACTGGTCAATGACGGGCATTAAACTTCCTCTCTTTTCCTCATCCAGCAAGACATGTCAGCAAAACCTTCAAAATATATTCTAAACCTGTCCACTTTTGTGCTACTACCACCCTGGTCCATCTCTTGTCTAAAGTTACATTTGTTATACAATGACTTTTCTCACTTGCCTTCTGGCTTTCATTCTTGATCTCTATTTTCTAGCTGCAATCAGAATGAGAACTTGAAATCGTAAATCAAATCATGTCCTTCTTCTGTTTTCAGTCCTCCATGGGTTTCCATCACACATTGAATAAAACCCAAAGTCATTACCATAGCCCTTCATGACTTGATTCTGGCTATCGCTTCAAACTCAGTTTCTACCATTCTGCCCCCTGCTCACAGCACTAGAGAGACACTGGCTTCTTTGATGTTCCTTGAACTTGTCAAACACATTCTTGTTCCATGGCCTTTGTACTTGCCCTCCAGACCCTCTGCCTGCAATGCTCTTGCTCCACACATTCACAATGTTTTTCCTACTTAATTTGTCACCATGTCAGAAACTAGCTTGTCTAAAAATACAGCTCTCCAGTCACACTCTATTTCCTTACTTTATCTTTCTTCACAGTGTTTGGTTTATTTATTGTCCATCTTATACTAGAGTGTAAACTCTCTGAGATCCAGGACTGGTCATCATTTTAACCCTAGCAGGTACATGTGGCATATATAGCAGGTAGTCAACTAACATTTGTTGAATAAATGAAATTAAATTTAGTTCTATATCTAATATGTGAGTTCTAAGTAGCATTTCTGCTTACTGCTGTGAAACGTGAGTGGCTCAATTTCAATAACTTCCAGTCACCTTTTGGGAAAATTCACATATTTCTTCAGTCTTTGAAGACTGTTAACCGACATAGAAGTAGAACAAAAGATGATCTGTGTATAGATTTAGGGACACAGCAATAGAGAGAGAGTAATTAAAAAGAAAAAGAAGAGGTCCTTGTTGCTTTCAACAAGTTAAAATGTGAATACTGTACTGAACCATTTTGCATATCAAGATCCACTGGACCCCTGTTAATAAAGCTGACATGAATGATGGGACTAGATATTTAGATTTTTTAAAGCCTTATTTGTAAGTCAGTAGATTTCAGGGAATGCTTTAGACTTTGGGCTCTGCCAAGGTTTGCCAAATTTGCAATCCTTTTAGAAAATGTTATCTGAGCTTGGGCACCTGGGAAAGATTTATAGGAGCTGAATGTTACAAATAGGGGAAGGAATTCATTGTGTTCTTTGTGGGTTGCACTTAAGGCATGCTGGAAGTTACAAGCCTCTGTGTCTTTCACTTTGGATACTTGGCTGCATTTAAACTCCACATGTAACGATTTGTATAAAAGCAGTGTCAGCTGATAAAACCTAGACTCACATAGCTCAAACCTTTATTTTGAATGACTCAATTGCATGCTTACTCGATGATTTTCTAAAGGAAACTGCTTAGTATGCTTATCATATCATATACTCCCCGTGTCATCTATTTGGAAAGCACAGCTCATATATAAGTTGACAGCGTCCCACTGCTCTGACCCCAGTGATGGTGCTGACAATAGCTGGACAATCTCTGGAAACCACAACATACATTTCGCCCTGTGGATTCGATAATGGGTTGTAGTCTTTCACTGCTGGAAAAACAGAGTCACATAATTTTGGAGCAATGAGAGACGATGTGGAATCTACTCAGACTTTATCTTTACAGTTACAAGACACTAGCTCCCAAGCAGGGCAGTGTCCACCCATGACCATCAACAAGCGTGCCGGCGGTAGAGGCGAAACTGGAACTTGGTCTTCAGATTGCTAGCCCAGGGAGCTTTTTCTGGTGGGGGGAGGGGCGTACTTTACTGCATGATTCACAAGTGTGGAAAGCAGAATTTTGGCTCCCATGATCTTCGCCTCCTGGCGTTACAGAAAACATCTATAAATATGTCTTCTCACAGGCCCTAAGGGACTTTCCAGATGTAATTAAGGCTACTATTCAGCTGACATTAATATAAAGGAAATTATCCCAGATTATCTAGTTGTATCCAGAGTAATTACATAAACCCTTAAAAGGAGAAAAGAAATCAGGGAGATTAGAAGCATGAGAAAAATCAGATGCACCACTGATGACTTGGAGATGGAGGAGCCATGAGCCAGGGAATGTGGACAGCCATGAGAAATTTCTTTCAACAGCCAAGAAGGAAATGGTGACCTTGGTCCCACAGCCAGATAAAACCAAATTCTGCTAATAACCTGATTGAGCCTAGAAGTGGATTTTCCTCAGAGCCTCCAGAAAGGAACACAGTCCTGATAATACCTTGATTTCAGAATCCAGTTGAGTTGTGGAAACTAAAATAATAAAGGGGTGTTGCTTTAATCCACTAAGTTTTTGGTAATTTTTTATAGCAACAATAGAAAACAAATATCACCAGTTTGTCAAAATGCTTCTCCCATCTTTTCTTAATCTTTTTACAAGTGTCCTTATGAGAGTGGCAACATTTCCTTCCATACACAGGGAAATGTTTACACAAATGTCAACTTGCACTGTAACCTCCACTCACACACTAACATGGCTTCACCCATCTAAGTACAATGTCCTTCATGTCTTTCTGGAGGTCTCCAGTGGGAAGGGTCTCTTTTGCCCTCACATCAGTGGCCCCTGTCTCTCCTTGTTTGTCCCTCTTTTCTGTTTCCACGGCCTCATCAGTGTCCCAGCACATCATGAGATGTCTCACCACCGAGACAAGGGAGGGGCTGCAGGGTGCTCCCGAAGCTTCGAATCTCAGGGATTAGGAGCTGGATCTTGCCTCCTCTGTCTCGGCTCCACTCCTGGTCCCTGGGCTCCAAAGCAGCTCTCCTTGTGCCTGGGGGGGTCTCATGAGGTCTTTTCTACTTTCTGTGCGGAACCTCAAGAAACCCATTCAGTGCCTTCTGCTTTGTACCATCTCTTCCTAGAAGGAGAATGAAAGCCAATGTATGAGACATGGCACAAGAATACTGCCAACTACTTTCCTTCTTTTCTTCTCTTTTCCTTACCTTGTCTCCTCACCCACTGAAACACATTTTCTCTCAGTTATAAAACAAATACTTCTATCTACTCTAAGGAAGAAAAGTTGAGGATTAGGCAAGTGTGTGTGTGTGTGTGTGTGTGTGTGTGTGTGTATAATTATTAGTGGTGACCAGCCCAAATATTCCTTATAAATCTATGAATATAAGTCATTTGCATTTGGTTAAAATAAGTCAGACAGCTAGTCAGACAACTTTTACAATCTCTCCCAGTATGTTTTGGTGATTGACATTGTAATGGGCTGAACAGATGTCCACCTGCTAATCACCAGAACATGCAAATATTATTTTATGCGATAAAGATGTGATTAAGTTAAGGAGTTTGAGAGGAAAAAGCTTCTCCTGGATTATTCAGGTGGGCCCTAGATCCAATGACAAGTATCCTTGTAAGAGTGAGACAGGAGGGGAATTTGACAGACACATAAGGAGAAGACAGACAGAAGAGGAGGAGGCAATGTGGCCTTGGAGGCAGAGATTGATTAAAAAGCATCCTCAAGCCAAAAAACGCCTGGAGATAGCAGAAACTGGAAGAGGGAGGGAATAGATTCTCCCCAAACACCTCCTACTGGCTGGAGTGCAGCCCTACAGTGACCTTGATTTCAGACTCCTGGCCTCCAAGGTTACAGTCATTTGTTATGGAAGCTGCAAGAAACTAATACAGAGACACACCATTAGGTTTTAAAATGGTGATAAATACACAAAACTCCATCCATTTTAGACACTTGCTTGTAAACAAAGGAGCTCTACCGCATGTCAATTAGTGCTAATACTATCAGAAGTTGAACATAGAACATTTGGTCAAAGTATTCATCAGTGAGATAGTGCTCCTTAAAAGCCTATAAAATTATACTGTACCTTGTTATCAATTTGTATGATTGAAAGCTTACTCTGAGTAAATCAATCAATATACCAGAAACTATGAGGGCAGGGGAAACAGTGAAGAAAATAAAATAGTAATAATAATAATCTAATACATACACAGCACTCACTGTGTGTAAGGCACTGTTCTAAGTGCACTGCACATAGTACACTTAACCTTCCCAACATCTCCATGAGGCTGGAACTTTTATTATCCCACTGCGCAAAGAACAGTGAGGCCCTGAGAGGTCAGGCAACTTGCCCAAGGTCCTAGAGGTGGTCAGTGGCAGAGCTGAGATTCAGTCTGTATTCATTTGACTGTCACTAACCTTGGGTGATGGAGAGACCCACACCTCAGAGGATGATTCCTTAACCAGAGAAACTGCCAATTGCTGTGGAGCCCAGCCATAATACAAATAAACTTCAGCAAAAATCACTACTACGTGACAATTTACTTCTATCTAGGAAAATTTCTGCAGGGTCAGTCCAGATTGTTAGCAGACTTTGTGATAACATCTTGTCCGAAGCATCCAGTTTCCTCCTCGGGGCTGGGTTTGTTAGTGGAGGACGGATGAAGGCGTGGGGGAAGGCAGCGTCTCGGCTCTAGTTTTTCTTTCTTCCAAGTCAGGTATCCCCAGGGCCCCAAGTTCTTTGCCTCACCCAGCTTTTGTCTCTGACAGTCAAGATTCTGCTTCTGCAAAGGGCTTGCGTGAAAGAATCACACTCCCAGAACAAGACGCTTTTCACAGAAGATCCCTTGTGGGGGAGGGGGAAGGCACGGAAAGAACGGTTTGTGTCACTTCTCGAAGCGCCTTCCTCGGAGCAGGTTTGAATTTCCTGGTTCGGCGGCGCCGGCACAGGCAGACGTTTGAAGCCCTTGTGCTCCGCGGAAGTGAAAGTGGCAGGCGGCCTCCTCTGAGGCTTTCCCCCTTCACCCAGGTGGTGGCCGGAGGCTGTGACCTTTGACCTACCGAAGAGTCGCGCTCGCGAGGGCTGGCGCTGCGCCGGGAGGAGACCCGCGAGAAAGAGCGCGGGACTGCGAGACGTGCGTGCGCCCCAAGAGTCAAGAGAAAGTATGACCCGTTTCGATTTCCGTGTTGCAAAGAGAAGAGGGAACAGAGGAAATTGAACTTCCAGTGAAGCCTGATAATCGAACTCAGGAGCACTGACAGGGTAGCTGAACACAACAGGTAAATAACTGCTTTCCGGTAGTTATGAGGCGGGATGGCGACATATTAGACAAGCCGGTTCACTTGATGTTTTCAAGGCTGGCATTTTGATTCTAGGGAATACTTGGATCCGTGCGAACAGATTTCTTTCTGTTTCTACCGCCCCTGTCCCTTTCCTGCTCCCCAGTGCTCGCTGAGGGTAAGCCGTGACTTTGGAGAGCCGCTTTTCGGCGTGTTCCACGCGCGCCCTTCGCGCCCCGTGGCAGACCTCGCAGCCGCTGCGGCCGGGCTCCGTTGCGGGGTGCTGTCTGCTTTCCTAAACATCACAAAACACTATTAAAAAGATTTTACTCGGGTGTCCCCTAGTAGAAAAACCTTGTGTCAATTACATACTCCGTTTTCCGTCCTTCGCTGGTCACAGACTGCTAAAGCTTTCAACAAATCATTTCATGGTACACACACTTTTCACAAAAAGGAAATGGAGGCAAAGAGTCCTTTTCTAAGATGCGCTGTTTTCAATAGAAATAAAACAGACACTTAAGTCAAGGGAACAAATCCATTCTCTTTTGTGAATGGAGATCACACCGAGATATCCAATTTTTGTCTTCTCTGAGAATACTGTTAGAATACTTTTAAAAGCTGAATTTGCATAATAGGATACAGATTTTGCCCTTTTCTGTGTGGCACGTAGACTGTATGGGTGCCCGGGTCCTCAGGCAGAAAGAAAAATGAGCGCTTTTCCTGTGTCTGTCCCATGCCCAAGCCACCCCGTAAGAACTAAGACATCTGTCTCCCTGTGGGCCTCTCGCCTGAGGGATCTGCAGTGTCTTGAACTCAAACTCCGGATGGTTTAGGTTTACTTTGTTGACCTCAATCTCATGTTTTCTTTCTTTTTTCTTTTAATTCAAAAAAGCAGTATCATAATTTATTAATTGCTGTGGGGGGATGAACTCCCAATGCCCATCCTGTGGCCTGACAGGGAGAAATTTCCCAGTTCTGTTGGAGAGGCTGTCCACCCCGCTTGGCACTTGAACAAGCCAAAACGGAATGTCTTTTGTTGTAAACACCTAATTTGTTCATTTTGAACTGTCTGAGTAACTAGATCAAAGACCAGTGTCAAATGCCCAAAGCAGTGTTTGTCAGCAGTGGACTTTTTTATTCTTCTTGTTCTAAAGCAACTGAAAGGGAAAAGACCCGTACTGTATTTCCACAAAAGCGCAGGGAAGCTCGCATTGGCAGCCTCTTGCGACAGAATGAATACATGCTACTGAGTACAGACCATTTGTCTCCTGATTACAGCAGACCCCAGGGGAGCTGGTGTTGGCTTTGAATTCCACCTCTTTTTCTGAGTGCCGCCTCTCCGTGACAGTTCTATCCCAATCCTCACAGCACAGAGCAATGGGGACTCAGATCTCCTCTCTGCTGTGGGTTTTTTTTTTATTTCAGCATATTATGGGGGTACAGATGTTTAGGTTATGTATGTTGCCCTTCCCCCCACCCCTGGTCAGAGCTTCAAGCGTGTCCACCCCCAGGTGGTGCACATCGCGCTCATTATGTATGTATATACCCATCCCCTCCTCCCCACTCCCACCCGCCCCGAGCCCGATAAATGTTATTCCTGTGTGTGCACTTAGGTGTTGATCAGTGAAGCCAATTTGATGGTGAGTACTTGTGGTGCTTATTTTTCCATTCTTGGGATATTTCACTTAGTAGAATGGGTTCCAGCTCCATCCAGGAAAATACAAGAGGTGCTAGATCACCTTTGTTTCTTATAGCTGAATAGTACTCCGTGGTATACATATACCACATTTTATTAATCCGCTCATATATTGATGGGCACTTGGGTTGTTTCCACATCTTTGCAATTGTGAATTGCTGCTGTGGGTTTTAGTCTGCTTTCTAAATTCAAACAGGGCCCTCTTGCTTGAAACGTGTTGGCTTGTCTTGAACAATAATACATATTTTTAAACTATTCTCATTTGGAATTCAGTGGTGTCCATAATGAATGCATTTAGTGTTCATGGGTGTTTCTCATGCATGACCACAAGGGCTATAATGTAAAGGAAGCAAACAGAGAAGAAGAAGAGCTTTAAAAGGCACCCTAATATTAAAAATGGCACCAAAATGGTAGCGGATAATAACTAGCTGTGTGTAAACCCACTTGGTCTTTTTGCTCATTGATTTATAAGGACTCACATCATGTTTTTCTCCCTGCAGAATTATTGTTTTGAAATGGGGTAGAAGATACTTTTATTATCCTAAAAATACAGCTTAATTATTAGGTAGTCTTGAGGGTTGCTGGGATGTATTCTCCTCTATTACACCTATTTTCACTGACATTCCATAAGAACCATTCATACAGCCACTGGGAGGCAAAATTTAGGCAAAGAGGGTCACTTCATACTTAGCAGCAATTGCAATCATTAACATTTTTTTTTTGCTTGTTTAGTTTTGTTTTATTGTTCATTTTCTATAAAGGAAAGTAAATCATAAAATACTTGTAAACATTTCCTCTATTTCTGATTATTCAAATTTTTTTTATACATTTGTCTGTCTCTTCTATTCCTACTTACTTCATTTTCCTCCTTCACAATTATTTTTCTTATGTTAAAGAAAGAAGAAGAAGAAAAGAAGTGAGCTTTCGGCAGTTTCTCTTCCATTGTTTTCACTGCTGGGAAAAAGCTAGAACAAAGGTACCCGAAGTGTTACTGAATGGGGATCAACATTCAGCCTTGCTGGTGAGGCTGTAAACAGCCTGGCTAGGATGAAAACACATGCTTTTCAGCACTGCTTGGAGATGTTTGTATTTATCTTTGGAATGCATGCTTAGCCCATACAGTCATATGATGTCTTATTGCCATGTCTTTATGTGTCCCAGCCCTTTCTGCAGTAGAAGGGAAGAAATGGAATGTGACCTTTCAACTCTCAGTTGGTATGAAGTAGTCCAACGGACATTTTTAAAACACAAAGAGTCTCAGCTCATGTCAATGTCAATTTCTAAAACATGTTTTTGTCAGGAATTTAGTTCCTGTCCTGTACTGGCTAGATACGCATGTAGGAAAGCCACGCCACTTCTGCTGACATGTTACCAGTGAACAGTTCTCAGTTCTGGGGGTATAAGTAGCAAGAATGGGATGAACCAACAAGGCAGTGGGCATCCTGCAGATTGGAGCATGTGGGAGTGATGGGTGGTTACAGAGGTTACATCTCTATGTCTCCCATGTGCCAATTAAGAGATAAGAGCATTTCTACCACCAAAGAAAATTCTCGTGTACCCTTTTCCATCTCCCCACCTTACAGGCAACCACTCTTCTGATTTATATCCCCATAGATTACTTTATTTTTTTATTTCAGCATACTACGGGGGTACAAATGTTTGGGTTACATATATTGATTGCCTTTGCCCCACCCGAGTCAGAGCTTCAAGAGTGTCCATCCCCCAGATGGCACCCACTGCACCAATTAGGTATGAATATACTCATCCCCTCCTCCCAACTCCCACCTGCTGACACCTGATATATGTGCACATCAGTGTTGATCAATTAATACCAATTTGATGGTGAGTACATGTGGTGCTTGTTTTTCCATTCTTGTGATACTTCACTTAGTAGAATGAGCTCCAGCTCTATCCAGGATAATATAAGAGGTACTAGATAACTATTATTTTTGTGGCTGAGTAGAACTCCATGATATACATATACCACATTTTATTAGTCCACTTATGTATTGATGGGCACGTGGGTTGTTTCCATGTCTTTGCAATTGTGAATTGTGCTGCTATAAACATTCTAGTGCGGATGTCTTTTTTATAGAAAGTTTTTTTTTCCTTTGGGTAGATGCCCAGTGTTGGGATTGCTGGATCAAATGGTAGTTCTACTTTTAGCTCATTGAGGTATCTCCATATTACTGTCCACAGAGGCTGTATTAGTTTGCAGTCCCACCAACAGTGTATGAGTGTTCCTATCTCCCTGCATCCACGCCAACATTTATTGTTTTGAAACTTTTTGATAAAAGCCGTTCTCACTCGAGTTAAGTAATATCTCATTGTGGTTTTGATTTGCATTTCCCTGATGATAGAGATATTGAGCATTTTTCGTATGTTTGTTGGCCATTAGTCTATCTTCTTTTGAAAAACTTCTGTTCATGTCTTTTGCCTACTTTTATTTATTGATTTATTGATTTAATTTCAGCATATTACAGGGGTACAAATGTTTAGATTACATATGTTGCCTTTGCCCCACCCGAGTCAGAACTTCAAGTGTGTTCATCCCCCAGACGGTGCTGCACCCATTAGGTGTGTATATACCCATCTCCCCTACCCCTCCCAACATCCGATGAATGTTACTACTATATGTGCGCTTAGGTGTTGATCAGTTAAGTCAGTTAATACCAATGTGATGGTGAGTACATGCGGTGCTTGTTTTTCCATTCTTCTGATATATCACTTAGTAGAATGGGCTCCAGCTCTATCCAGGATAATACAAGAGGTGCTACTTTTTAATGCAGTTGTTTGATATTATCTTTATGATATGCATAGGTTGGCAGAATCAACATAGTTAAAATGTCTATAATATCCAAAATGATTTACAGATTCAATGCAATTCCCATTAACGTACTAATGTCATTTTTTGCAAATCTAGAAAAAATAATTCTACACTTTGTATGGAACAAGAAAAGATCCCAAATAGCCAGAGCAACCTTAAGCAAAAAGAACAAATTGGGAGGCATCAATTTACCAGTCTTCAAGCTATACTACAAGGCAACAGTAACTAAAATAGCATGGTACTGGCACAAG
Organism: Indri indri; assembly: GCA_004363605.1. Taxonomy (NCBI): domain Eukaryota; kingdom Metazoa; phylum Chordata; class Mammalia; order Primates; family Indriidae; genus Indri; species Indri indri. The sequence continues at coordinate 16,344 of RJWJ010003991.1, forward strand.
AACAGAGACATAGACCAATGGAACAGGACTGAGAACCCACATATAAAACCATCCTCATATTGCCATCTGAACTTTGGCAAAGCAGACAAAAACACACTGGAGAAAAGAATCCTTATTCAATAAATGGTGCTGGGAAAATTGCATAGCCACATATAAAAGACTGAAACAGGATCTGCACCTCCTACCGCTCACAAAATTAATTCAAGATGGATAAAAGACTTAAATGTTAAGATATGAAACTATAAGAATTCTGGAAGAGGTTGGAAAAAGGCTTATAGATGTTGGCTTAGGCAAAGAATTTATGAAGAAGACCCCAAAGGCAATCACACCAACAAAAATAAATAAATGGGACCTGATTGAATCAAAAAGTTTCTGCACAGCCAATGAAACAATCATTGAACGAATAGACAACCTACAGAATGGGAGAAAATATTTGCATACTATACATCCAATGAAAGTCTAAGTTTTACTTCTTATTGTTATTATTTGATTTAACAAATATTACATCAAGGGGCCAAATATGAATGCCAAGAAAAGGGTATTGAGATTCTCTGGAAACAAATTTAATGCTGAGGAAAGACTTGATAAAATTGATTTGTTTAAAAAGCAAAAAACCCCAAAAACTTGCTGTCAAATTAGGTGGACTGCATAGCTGTTTAAAAAAAAAAAAGAAGAAGAAGAAGAAAAAGGAAAGAAGGTCTCTCTAAATTCTACAAAAACTAAATTGGAAGGCAAAGCTGATGCATTATGAGAGTTGCATATTTTTACATATCCGATGAACATTTATCTGGCACTTTCAATGAGCTAAGCACTGTTCTAAGTGTTTTTAATTCTCATAACTGCTTTGCATGGGAGATAATATTCCGTTTGATAGAAAAGGAAACTGAGGCACAGAGGAGCTATGCAACTTCCCATATTTCATACATCTGGAAAGTGGCAAGGCTGAGATTCAGAACCCAGGCAGCTTTGCCCAGAGCCTGTTCCCTTCCCACTGTGCTACCTCACCTCTCTTTATCCTCAGCAGTCCAGGCACCTCTCCAATCAGCACATCCACTTGCAGGCGAGTAAAAGGCTATGTTCCTTCATCAAAAGGCTGAATATAAATGAATGTCTTAACCTAATTTATGTTTTAGTTAAACTAAAATGCTTACATTATCTGTATTTCTCTCTTACTTTTTCAATACCGGCTTTAACCCATTTTTATTTATTGACCTGATTCCGTTGGATAAATGAGCTTCTGCTCTGCAAACAACAGCTCAACATATTAATTTACCATCAAGTTTTAAGAAAGCACAGCTTTTTACTGGATCTGTTAGCAAGGCCAAGGTTATCTACAAAATGAAAAAAGTCGGATTAGATGATTTATCAGTCCCTTTCTAACACTAATGTTCTGTGGTTACATGTGTTTAGCCTGAGCAGTTCCTTAGCTTTACTTTGTTTTATGATCACAGATGTGCATACCCTTGACCTCACGCATGCATTACATAATTGGAAGACAGAGAAAGAGGTTATTTAAATGAGCCCAGAGCATCTCCACTCTTGAGAAAACAATTGTTGGCAAGTAATTTTCTCACGTGGAGGAACAAAATCTCTCCTTTTTGTTGTCTTTTTTTTTCTAATTAAGGAATAATTTACATACAGTGAAATGCTCAGGTCTTAAGAATAGAATACAGTTCTAGAAGTTTTTATAAATATACACACCAATGTAACCTATACCTCAGTCAAGAAATGTATCATTTCTATCACCCCAGAAAAGTTCTCTTATGCCCATCCAGTCAATTCCCTTCCCACCCTACAGGAAACAACTTTTCTAATTTCTATCCCCATGAATGAGTTTTTCTGTGTGCAAATTTGCTTTTAAATTGCCAAGCAATATGATGTAATTCAGCACTTAAGAAAAGCAAATAATACTGCTTTTAGAACTGAAGTCTAAGGTCTAATTTGTATACTTGGATTCATCTGACAATATAAAATGTAATCTGGTAGTCAAATAATACCATGCTGATTTCTTCATCTACTGAAACACTGAATTTTAAAATATCCTCTGAGAGAGGCAAAAATGTCACCAAGGGTGTGTGAATTTCTGTAAATCATGGAATCCCTCATGCTCTCCCTCTCTCACTTTCTTCATGCGTAAATTGAGAGGGTTGGAATAATGGCTTCTAAGGAAGGCACCTTCCAGGTTTAACACTCTTTGATGCTTTATCATTTTCTCAGAGCACTACATTTAAAACACATTATAAATCCAAAATAAAAGTCATTACTTTTTAAACAAAATTGTCCTTTGGATTATGTGGAAATCTACGTAGATGTTGTAGATGCCTATAAAAGAAAAAATTAATTTCAAAGTCATTAGTTCAGTCAGTATTCATTTATTTATAATATTTTTTTATTCTATCACATGTCTTTTGAAAATAATGAATGTTCTCGTTTCCTAACTTCCCCAAAACTTGTGGCTCCAAACAATAATTTATTACTGTCTCTTGCAGTTCATCTGGGCAAGCCAGGGTTGACTGGACTCAGCTGAGCAGTTTTCTCCAGGGGTTTCTTATGTGGTTGCAGTCAAAGAGTGGGAAGTGGCTGAATCTAGAGTTATCTGAAGGCTTCTTCACTCATGCGTCTTGTGTCAGGGCTTGACATGGCTAGAAGAGCTGGAAAAGATTGGGTATCTCTCTTTCCGCAGCTTCTCCACGTGATTTATTGGTCTTCCCCACAGCATGGTGGTTTCAGAACACTTAGATTTTTATTTATTTATTTATTTATTTATTTTTTACATAGTGGCTAGCTTCCCACCAGAGTGAGTGATGTAAATGTTAAAGGCAGAAGCTTCTAGGCTTCTGAGGCAAAGAAGCCTAGCCACCATCTCAACATTGTATTAGTAATTAAGTCACTACACTTGCCTAGATTTAAGGGGAGGGGAATTAGACTCCATTCCTAGATGAAAAGAGTAGTGAAAAATTTGCAGCCATCTTTAATCTACCACAATGAAGTTTATATTTTTAGATTTGTAGCCCGAATCAATCTCTTTCATATGCTTAAAAACTTTAATGCATAATTAATCATGTCATAGTTAAGTCATCTATTAAGTCAAAAGATCAGAGATCTCATAATTTTTAGATATGGAATCTTGACCACGTTACCCCACCTGTTTGAAACCTGGACTTTTCATCTGTAAAATCTGTCCTCTCTGCCTTTTAGAAGGATTATATGGATCAGATTTGATAACATATGTGAAAGTATAAAACTATAAAAAATCATGGAAATGTAAGGTATTATCTTGGTTATTATTAAAAATAATGACTCAATTTTTCTACAAAACAGTAAAACAAAATAAATGTCTTCTTAAAGTAGTAGAATTCCTTACAACAGTTCTAGATACATCACCTTTTTCCCTGTGCACGTCACCTTTTTCCCTTTGTCATGAAGTCCGTGTGCATAGAACCCTTTCCTGACCTCCATCCTAAAAATGGGCTCTGACTTGCTGTTGAGCCTCCCATACTTTTTAAAAAATAACCCCAACACTAATCTTTACCTGAAATGATACATATCCATCTACTTATTTGTTTTCTGTTTCTCCTAGAACACGAGTTCCTATGGGCAGAGACTCAGAGTTTCCTTAGTGATTATAAGTAATTGACATATATAGGTACCAGGTATTTAACAAATGTTTAATAAATGAATGACTAAATCAGTAAATGACTGGTGTTATTACTGTTGACTCATCTGGCATCCTAGTTTTGAAGTTTCTTTCCCTTTATAACTCTAACAATTTTTATCTATTTTTGACTTCAATAATACAGTTCATCTTAAAACTAGTCAATTCCTGAAGCAATTCCTTTTTTTCAATTTCCCCTCTCTGATTATGGCCTCTTATAGCTATAATAAAACCCTGGCAATCCTTTCTGTGGCATGTCTCTGAACTACTTCTCATTCTTTCAATTCTTACTTCCATTGTCTCAGGCCAGGGATTCATCATGATCTCTGATCTCTTATCTAAACCATTAGAAAAATACCCTAGACTGTTTTCTTCATCACCATCTTCCACCAGCATTAGCATCTTAAAAATGTTGATTTTTTACTGTTATTATGTTCTTCAGAAAACCTTTGGTGGCTCACGCCCGCCCATAGGATGAATTGCAGGCTTCTGAATACTGTAGTCTTTTTGTGTCTTTATCTAGTTTCTGTCCATCTTTTCCAGTAGCATGGACTTCCAACACTGTAACAATGCAAGCCCTCTGAACTAGTGTGTTTCAATCTTTAGTGGGTATACAAATCACCTGGGAATATTGTTAAAATATAGATTCTGATTCAGAAGTTCAAGGATAGAGCTAGAGATTCTGCATTTCTAGCCAGCTCCAGGTGGTTCCAACACCTCTGCTCAAACCTCTCTGGGGGTAGCAAGGCTCCATTGTTGACGTTGAGTGAACGTGCCATGTACTTCCACATGTCTGTGCCATGTTCTGTTCTTTCTCACTAAACGTACTTTACCCACTTTACCATCTGGTGAATTCCTGTATTCTTAAGACCGAGATTAAATATCATCTTCGTGAAGCCTTTCTTTTTACCTTCCCCAGAAAGAATTAATCAACATCTCTTTTCTTATAGTACTTTGTTGATAGTTATTTAGTTGTTTATGTACTTTGTGTTTAAGTTGTACATTCCTTGGAAGCAGTGACAGTGCCATAGCAGTTTAGTTGGGAATAAAAACTCATGCCCAAAGTAATTATTATATTACATATAAAGTATAGACTATATATTATATAATGTATACAGTATATCCACAAAATCTTGTGAAGAGACAGAAGTATCTGAAGAAATTGCCATGTGTCAATTATGTGCTAGTTTACTACTGCTCTGCAATGACTAGTGCATAGCAGGGTTTCAATACATATTTGTTGAAATGATTTTGAAGAATTATTAAGATAAATTTATGACAGAAAATGTTGATTTGATTGTCAGACTTTTTTCTCTGCAGGGAAATTCGTTAGATCATAAATTATCTTCCTGAAAAAATGTATAATATTTACTATCTTATTTAATGATCCAAAAATCTGTACTGAATCAGAAGTAGAAATGTTAAAGTAATTACATTGAGAAGTCAATTTAATGAATGACCAATATGTGAAAGCATTATTTCTGTAATCTTTTTTATTGCCCAATTTATCATTTTTATTGTTCATTTACTTATGTTATATAGTTCCAGAATGAATTATAATCTCTATTTCCCTCCCCCATTTTTTTCAAGTATGAGCTCTTATTAAGCCACAAAAAGCTTTTATTTGAATAGAGTTTTTATACTTGTTAAAGTGAATCTATTTGATTCTTAATGTGCTTTGAATAATTTCCCTACAGTGTTCCCTTAATTATGTCATACATGTGTTTAAACATGCATTTGCTTTCTTTCACTCCAAATTCTTTCAACTTGATCATCCAGGGTGGCCACAAGACTCAAATTTTTCTGTTTACAATCACTTAATGGCTGTGGTCTTCTAAGCACAGAACTCTGAGTAGGAAAGTAAAGTCTTTGCATGGTATAAATATTTGTATTTCACAAATAGCAGGGGGAATGGCTGACACAGGTCATTATATGACCTTGTCCACCCCACACCCTCCTTAGATGCAAACAAGAAATGACACATATCATTTGTTGCCATCCCAATGAAGGAGTTTTTCCTGTCAGACTATACAGAGAAAAATCTGTAAGACTGGAGCATCTGATTAAAAAAAAATCTGATTCCACTTCAGTGTTAGACTCTGTTAAGAATTTCTTGCATGATTTTGGCCTAAATTCATACATTATATACTTTTTACAAAAACCTTTAACTGAAGCTTTGCAAAATGCTTCTGCAGCATAATTAGATCATCTAACAAATCACACATGCCAACAGAATAATGATACTTCTCCGTTCCAAGTTTATTGTATGATGGAACTTTTAGAATCAAATGAATATAAATATACAATCATACTAAAAATTTTCTGCTTTGAGTATGAACTGAATAATTTGAAAAGAAACAGAATAGTAATCCAAACATTGCTCAAAGTGTTCTTGAACCTATTAACCAGAGAGAGAGTAAGAATGATTGATGATGTTGAAGAAAAAAAGAGAGGCTTTTAAAGTAAACTCCAGAAAAAAGTAAAACATTAAAAAAAAACGAATCAGTCCTTTGGATTATTTGAGTTTGTTTTTCACCTCGATTTATGCTAAAATAAATTTTCTTTCTTCAACAAATTAATAGGATAATAAAAATGATACCTGCCACACTATTTTATTTTAGAATTTAGGGTGGCTGTGGGGGATAGAGTGAAGTTGTTTGTCATGTTTTTAATGTGAGGGAAAAAATCATTTTGAAGGCTCTAGTTTCTAAACTGATTTTAATTAAAAAGAACTAGTAGGTGCATCTTGGCTGATGACTGCCTTACTCTTGGATAGAAACTGCTAATGTGTCAGTTTGGTTGGAATAGATCTAGAAATATCAAGCAAACACTACCTGATAAACTTAATAGCTTACATTGTATCATCATGGTGACTGAAAATTACGGATCAGACAGGTTTGCGTTTCCATAGGTAAAATGGAAATTTTCTTTTATGAATTTGGACAATGTGGACCGGAGTCAATTCAATCCTGTCTGTGAATAGGTAGCTCAGATTATCAAAGCATGATTCTTTGGTAGCCATAGGGATGACTACTGTCAATGCTGTGTGGGGAGCTAGCTATTATAGCTTTGGTGTTTTTCACAGTAATGGGATATCCCATTCCTGAACAACCATCCTAAAATTGTTCACAGTTGTTCTTTGCAAGAAACTAATAAAGAGGATTGTGTGCTTATTAGCATAACACGGCTAGGCTTCTGTCTCTTGAGAATAAAAACATGTGCCCTAATGATGGTGAATTTGAAGCTTTATCTTCACATCTAAGGCATAGTAATAGTGGAAAATTATTAATATCAGTATCATATGTGGGAATCATTAGAGATTTTGTATCTTGTGTTTATATTCTTATTTGGTTTGGATAATATATTGGGGTAAGGTACCCTAAAGTGAAGAAGAATGTATGTTCCCTGCATCCCAGCCAAGAGGTGGTAGAGAGAAGGGCTTCAAGGCCCGCAACAGAAATTATGTAGCAATAGCCGTTTCCCTTGGGATTGGGGGGTGGCAATTGGCACATATTACTAAAAACCAAAGAAGGGCCAAAGAGAAAAATATTCTGCCTGGGAATGGTTTGGGTTTTTTTTTTAATTAACTCATTTACTAAAATAGCTGCTGTATAAGAGAAAAAATAGCTATTTCCTTTGCTAAGGTTAAAAGTTATCAGCTATCTAAGAAAGCAAAGGAAGGGCAGCAAGCAGAAGCCATAGGAAACATCAGGAGAGGGGTCCAAGCCAGAAGACAGCAGAGAGTGTCACGCAGCAGAGGTATAGCTGGTGTAGGGAGAAGAATGCTCTCTGTCACCTCTAGCCACTTAGAGATGCAAGAGATTGGGACTTCATGAGATATTGACATGGCATATTTGGACTGTGAGGTTAATGCTTATTTCTTTTAGTTAAATTTCTTCCTAAAATTTCAACAGGAAGCTTTGACCTATCCAATAGAAATAATTTCCCGGTTGCTGAGTGGGGGCTTCATGGGAAGTGAAAATCAAAGCCCCTTAAAAAAGTAAGCCAGTCCTTTGGGCCAGGGTCACGTCAACTAGAATTTAAATTATGCTAATCTTATTTAAAATTCAAGGTGTTTTGCCTATTCCCTAATCCATTCATCTCTCCTCTACACTTTCTCTACAGAAAGAGTCAGATGGTAACTTAAAGAACAAACGCAAATGTAGGCTTAACTATCTAATGGCTTAACTAGAACACAGAAAAGATCTCATGACTAACACAAACGATATAGTCTTTGAACTTGTTTCATTATGAATAGAAATGCTGACAAAATGTCCTCGAGATGGAATTTTGCCGGATTAATCTCTTTTCTTTTCTTTTTCCTTCCTTTCTCTTTCTCTTTCTTTTCCTTTCCTTTTTCGTCTTCTTTTTATTCTAATGTTAAGGTAAACACCAGGGGTACTCCAGTTTTTGGTGATTTTTTTCTTAAATAAAAATTTTTGCTAATGCTGGACATAAGGAACTAGAGTCCTCACACTAATACATCTAGTCCTAGTTTGTACTGAAAGGCTAGTTTCACAGCTGGTGCTTTGCAAATACTGGGAGCGTAATACCATTGATGACCCTAGGTTATGAACTGTCCTGAAAGGGCTAGCATTAATAGCCAATGTAAGCATTGAAAACAAAATGACGGTAGATTCTAAATGAGACTATTTTGGGAAGTGGTGTTGGAAGGAAGGACAAGATGATTTTTTTCTATGCCTGTCCGGAGCATGTAATAACTGGAAGACATTGCTTAAACCTCTTGAATTAAAAGAACAAAACAACACATAAAACCCCAGCAATGTTATGAGTCAGCAGTAGAAATGTTCCTTGTCAGTCATGGGAGGGATGCTGAGCTTCATCCATTTGAAGTGATATAACCCCATTATGCTTTGGGGATTTTTTAGGCAGTCTCGGTCAAAAAAAAAAAAAACAAAACAAAAAAAAAACACCTCAAAACATTGATCCTGCCAGTTTAGATTTTACCAGGGATTTAAAGTCACCACCACCTTCTACAGGGTTCATTCATGCTCAGCTGGGACAAATAATGGCTTAGCAGGAATTGGTTTACGATCCTGGTGGACTCCTGTAGGGCTAATAAGTCCAGAAATACCACTTGGAGGAAAATATATGGTAATCATATGATGATTTCTTTTATCCATTCCGTAGTTTCATGTATAAAAATAAAAAATGCACAGGGCTTAGATATCCCTTTATTGTATCAAATTAAATTGGATTTAATGCCTGGTTGTGTGTCATCCAGCTCAGACCCATTCGTACAAGGCTGTGGAGTGCAGAGCTGGTTCAGATGAATGAATAGCTTTCTCATGACTTCACCCCCATTCTGCTCTCTTTTCCTGTCCTTTGTATCATAATGGAGGACAGCTGTGGCAGCGAAGTGAATATTAACTAACCTCAGTGCCTCAGCAGATTGTGACTTTAATCCCTGCAAATACCACTAAAATCAAAATTTAATTACACTCAGAGTAGCTCTGTTAATGCCTGAAAAATATTTAACAATTAGTGGTTGGCTTAATTAAGCAAACTGCCTTTCACAAAGCAACCTGAAAAGTCTTCCCGAGCCCTTCCCCCATCCATTTTTTTTTCGTCTGTTGGACTAATTAGTCTGCTGTCAGCTCACAGCACTTCATTTACTGTTACTGAGTCTGCTGTTTAGCTGATCTAGGCTCCAAGCTTAACAGCTTGTAATAGAAGGGAGGTTGTAAAAAGAAAGAAATTAGGTTCGATGCACACAGCTACTTAATAAAAAAAATAATCCTTTTAATAAACCACTAATCATTGTTAGTCATTTCCTCATTCATATAATATATATATATATATATATATATATATATATATATCTCAAAATGACTGTATTTCAGTTTCAGTGTCACTTATGGGAGATTCAGGAAAACCAAATAACCAATTAACACAAAATCACTTCTTATCAAAAGAATTATTCTGTCTGTATAGATTGGAAAACACTATTTACATTTAAATTTGGAAGAAACATAGTGTATACTTTTGTTTATAAACCAAACAAGCAAGGAAGCAAAAACAAATGAAGAATGATGGAAAGGCAAGTTGTTAAAATTTAAATCCTACTCTCTGATTGATACATGATGCTACCCGACCTATTCTGTTACAAGTTCATTCACTCATCCAAGCATCAATCGTTTATTGAGGATTTAATGTGACTTGCTGGGGAAATACAAATACGTTATTGTAAATCTTGGAATTGGTACCTATGGAATGTTTAAACATGTCACAAAAGGATACTTTATATGATGTATTTATCGAGCTTCATTTTCTACTTGAATTTTTAAGAAAGATCTTGCCACTAAATAACTAAGAGAACAAAATAAAGTAACACTTCAAAAGGAGATCTCTTACTCAGCAAACTAAGAAAAGAAACAAAAATTGTAAAATAACAACAACAACAAAATGGCCATACAGAACCAAACCAAATCCCAGAGCTATCAAGGAGCTTAAAGACCATTGTGTCCAACACCATGTTTTACAGAAGAGAAAACTGAAATTTAGAGAGTTTAAGTGATCCTCCAAGACTATATGAAGAACTGTTACCAAATTCATCAGAGGGTCATCTTAGACCCCTGTAGGCCCCCATTCTAGACCTGTTCCCTTTTATCTGCTATTGGACATAATTATAGCAAGATGGATTATTGGATTTTCCAAACTGTGGCAGATTAGAAGCCACAAATTAGAGGCTGAAGGAAGGTTTCTAGAGGCTTAGTGTTCAGATGCTGGGAAATATGAGAACACGTGATAAAATCTGGAACCTGCTAAGTAAAAATGAAAGTAATCTGGAAAAGATGGTCTCTTGGTAACACTCAAATCAGGGGACAAATAAACATCTCAAAAAAAATCTTTATTTTACAATGCAGGTCTGTGCTGCCTCTGCTAACCTTACTTTAGTGATTTTGTGTGTGTGTGTGTGTGTGTGTGTGTGAGAGAGAGAGAGACAGAGAGAGACAGAGAGAGAGAGACAGAGATTTCCTCCTCCAGGGCTTTTAAGATAATGCCATAAAGATAAAGATAAATAAGCATATTTATTTACTTTCTTTTTGAGAATAACAGAAGAAAAATATTTTTCTTTGCTCCTAGTAAGTTCTTACTGAGAGTTTTAATGTAAATGATATGTTCATTTTGCAATCTAGAAACTAAAGACCTGTAATCTCATCTATATGAAATATTTTCATCTGTATGAAGTTCTTCCTATATGCTTTCCTGTTATTCTGTATTTAATACTAGTTTTTAAGTATTTTGGTTGTTGCTTAATTCAATAATTAAGGGGAAAAGAAGAGAGCAAGTCTCATTCGTGTGTATGTATCTAAAGGGACGTTAGGTGCACCCACACCTAACTGCCAGCAGCCTCCAACCTCATTCAATTTTGTACATTTACGCTGAACCAGAGAGGCTCTGTTTCAGGCCTCGTGGTTAGTTGAGGATGGAGATGAAATTGCAGTTCATAATACAGAATAGGAGGTGCGTATGGGTTGTGATTGAGATACTTGTATTTGACTAAGGAATTGTGCAGCATCTGGCAGGTGTATAAATCCTTCAGTGGCAGCAATTTAACTTTTTAATAGTAGAGGAAATGGCATATTACAGTTCAAAATTGATAGCTTTGATAAATGTGTATTAAGATGATAGGAATTGATGTAAAATCTTTTTATGAGTTTTCCAGAAATAATTATACTGTAATGGTATACGCAACTTGCATTTCAAGTTCTTTTGTCTGTTAGTCACATACATATATCTTTATTTCTTCTTGAATGTATGTTGCTTAACTGTTAACCAAATGTTCCTTCATCATCAAATTCTGTTTCTTCAGTGTGTTTTCTCATTCAAAAGCACATAACAACTCTCCTTAATGATACAAATAATCCACTTCTAATGGACTGTTATACCTCTTTTCCATTCTTGAAAAGCATTATTGCTTTTAGCTTTTTAGTTAAATGCTCTACAATTTCAAAATAGTATAATACACTTAAACGATCTTTAAGTGTCCCTGTAAAAGAGCAGTAAGTATTAAAAGCCAAGCAGCAAATTTGCCAAAGTCAATTCACCTCAGTTCAACTGTCAAAACTTTTTCTGTGAAAAATGAATGAAAGGCTCTTCTATTTCAAGGAAGCAAATTTGTGGGCATAGCGTTCTCTTTTAACTGTGAGAATCATTTGAAAACAAAAAAGATTGTCTATGTTTGTTTTCAATTTGAAAAGCGTCAGCTGTGTCCATAAAATAGGCACTGAGCCTCATCATCTTGGCTAATAGGGAAAGAACTGCCCTGTCTCGGAAGGTACAATAAATCTTTCATGTGCTCAAGTATCACTTCATGTTTATCAGCAAGAATTTATCTAATAGTGTGCTGCTGACATAAATTTGTAACACCACCTCTTCTGCACATCCTACATTGCCTGTCCCCCCCCCCACACACACACACACTCACACTCACACTCTCGCTTCCCCTATCCCAGCCCTCTACCACCAATGCCCTAAGAGAAAAGAAATACACTCTTAACTAAGTTCAGTATTTGTTTTTATTTAAATTGCAAGATGATTTGTGTTTACCTATATGGATTTATTTAATATTTGATCATGGCATAGTGAAAAGATCTTAATAAATGTCTGCAGCCTAAAGTAAATAAAACCTCAGATTCTGACTCTCATAAAGATATATATTATAGCATAATAACATTTGAAGGACACAAAGAACCCAACCTCCCTACTTGAGATGGATGAATGTTTTCACTTAGGACAAGTAATTTTCAACCTTTTCTTAAACACTCTAGGGCTGGAGATTCTACAGTTAACAAGCAGTTAATCCTAATGATACTTAGTTGTCTCTTATGTCCACTTGAAACTTTCTATTTCCTCTGTAAGATTGTCCTTGGTGCTCAAGAGTAGCTGTTTCGGACACTCCCTATGCAATGGTGATTGAGTTATTCCTTCTCTCCTGTAGGGTGAACTTCCAGGGTTCAACTTAATTCCTCCTTTTAGAACTTAAATCCTTTCCAAATCTCAGATGTCCCTGACTGTTCTTTCAAGAGTCACCCTTTCCTTTAAAGGCCAGATAGTCTTTTGAGCTCCCATTCCAGGAATATAGGAAATCCAGTCATTTACCTCGTCTTCTTCCCCACTGAGTTTCTGGATCTTGAGAAAAATCGTGCCGTTAACTTGAGTCTGAATGGTTACTTGTAATTTTTTTTTTTTATTTCAGGATATTATGGGGGTACAAACATTTTGGTTACAAGTTATGGCTTTGCCTCACCCAAGCCAGGGTTAGAGGCATGTTCTTGCCCCATACAATGCTCCCCGCATCCCCACCCCCCCCAACACCTAATTAATATTACTACCATGTGAGCACCTCATGTTACTTGTAATTTTTAAAAGCTTCCTCACTCAGGCCACTGCCCTTCGGAGCACAACTGCCCAACTCTTCCAGGCTGCTGTTCATTATCCAATAACTCTTCACTCTCAAAATAGAATTCAGGTAGTATTTCCAAATTTCTGACAAATAGTAATCTTCAGGATTCTGAAATGAGAAATCAGAATCCTCGTTCAGTACTGAAATCATAAGTTTTCCCTATTGCTCATAATATTTTTTCCTGTGATAATGAGATCATAATAATCATTACTGTAATAATAATAGTAGACCATTTTTAAACTAAAAGTTTACACAAAAATGATATAATAATAAAAGCATGGCTTTCATAGGATTATATATTCGAACATCATATAAAGATGCTCTCTATCAGATATAGAAATTGAATGATAGAAACATTAAAGAAAATAACATGCACATAAAATAAATGATAAAAGTCATTTAAATAATTGAAATATCACACATATTTAATAATTAGAAATTGTCTTTCTTAAAATGAAATTTTAAAACTCACAAAGCATTAATTACTCATTATATAGTATTGGTCTTTTTTCATGACAAATATTCCAGTCCAGAAAAATTTCATGTATTTTTCAGTGATGTTGATCAAAATGTTAAGAAGATGTCCACAAGCTTTTTATCATTAAGCATTAGGATACATGTTGCTTCATAAATCTTATTTCCTTTTTAATGATGAAAATATTTTGTTTGCTTGCATTGATTTGGATTTTGTCATTGAAATTAAATTTATTAATATCTATTTGAGATAAATTTCTGAATTCCTGTTGGAATATTCTATAATAACGTCTTGTATTTGCACTTCTTCTCTTCAAGTATTTACAAAGAACTGTACCATAGCACATATGTAATCACTGGGAAATTCCAGAGAACATTATTCAGTAGCATTCAAATATCATATAACATTCAGATCTTCCAGTGAGATTAATAACAATACACAGAATTAAGTTAATATTGCTAACTTAAGGACTTATTTCAGTTCGAAAACTTATTTCTTAGACCACCATTCATAGCATTTGTATAAAGTATTATATGTTAATGAGCTTATTAATATTTATATTATTTGCAAAAATGAGTCACTGTTAGCAACAGTCAGGGCCAGCAACAAACTACAACAACTACAGGTAAAACTGACTAGATCGGAACTACTTCTCACTAATGTGCTCCTCTCCTGGTTCCTGGAACTGTCAATCTTAACCTTTTACTTCCACGTCAGCATTACTTGCTCTTCAACTGGACATCAGCAATTTTTTCTAAGCAATACTGTTTTGAAGTTGATTGTTAAGCTCTAAATCTTACAGTGGAGTTAAAATTCTTTCCCCCTATTTTCCTGACTTTTTTGACTAATTTTTCTCAGGATTTTTAGAAGGAGGAAAAATATATACATGTTCTGGGATATGATAGGAAAGTATTTCTACATGGGAAAACCAAACCAAATCATTTCCTTCTTCAAAAGCTGTAAGATGGTCACGTGTCTGGGGGGGTAGTGGATAATTAATTCATTTTTAATTCTTTTTTTATAATTTTTATATGTTTAAAGTATCAAATATATAAAAATCAGAATAGTATAAAGAACCTCTTTATACATAACCCACTTTCAACAATTACCAGCATGTGGTCAGTCTCCTTTAATTTATATACCTGCCCACTCCTCTCATCCCATTGCCTGGATTATTTTGAAGTAAATCCTAGACATTATATCATAGGTACTAGACAAGTGAATATCCACATGCAAAAGAATGAAGTTGGACCCCCTACCTCATACTATATACAAAAACTTATCCAAAAGGTACCAACGATCTAAGCATAAGAGCAAAATTATAAAACTCCTGGAAGAAAATTTTTTGATATTGGATTAGGCAACAGTTTTTCAGATGTGACACCTAAAACACAAGTAACCAAAGAAAAAACAGATAAAACGAACTTCATCAAAATTAAAAACTTTTGTTTTTCAAAGGATACCATCAAGAAAGTGAAAAGATAAACCACAGAATAGGAAAAATATCTGCAAATCATATCTCTGCTAAGAATTTAGTATCCAGAATATATAAAGAACTCTTTAAATTTAACAATAAAAATCTAAATATTTCAATTAAAAATGGAAAAGGGATTTAAATAGACATATCTCTATAAAAGACATACAAATAGCCAATAAGCCTGTGAAAAATGCTCAAAATTATTAGTCATTAGATAGATGCAAATCAAAACCACAATAAGATACCACTTCATACCCACTAGAATGGCTATAATAAAAAAGACAAACAATAACAAGTGTTGACAAGGATGTGAAGAAATCAAAACTTTCATCCGTTGATGGTGAAAATGTAAAATAGTTCAGCTGCTTTGGAAACATTTGTCGATTCTTCAAAAAGATAAACATAGTGTTACCATATGACTCAGCAATTCCATTCCTAGGTATATAGTCAAGAGAACTGAAAACATGTTCACACAAAAACTTGTGTATGAACGTTCATAGCAGCATTATTCATAATAGCCAAAAAAAGGGAAAAAAACAAATATCCATCAACTGATAAATAGAGAAACAAAATGTGGTATAACCATACAATGGAACATTATTCATCCATAAAAAGGTATGAAGTATTGATACATGCTACAACATAGACAAAACTTCCAAATATTATGCTAATTGAAAGAAGACAGAGTAAAAGGCTATATATTGTGTGATTCCATTTGTATGAAATACCCAGAATATGCAAATCTTCATAGAGATATAAAGTAGATTAGTGGTTTTCAGGGTCTAAGAGGAGGAAAGAATGAAGAGTGACTGCTAATGGGTACAGGGTAGGTTTTTTAAGGGGTGCTAAAAATATTCTGGATTATATCTTGCACAATGTTAAAAACTTAGTATTTAAGTTTAACTTAAATACTAACTAAAAATTAGTATTATATACAGAGTTGAGATATATATATATTAAGATATATATATATAAATATAAATATACACACACACACACACATACACAAAAAACCACTAAAGTAAGGTTAGCAGAGGCAGCACAGACCTGCATTGTAAAATTAACCCTTCATGCAGTCAAAAGTCTGTGTATCATTTTGACTTTCCAAAAACTTTACTACTAACAGCCTACTGTTGATTGGAAGCCGTATAGATAACATAAACAATCAATTAACACATATTTTATATGTTAATTGTATTATATACTGTATTCTTACAATAAAGTAAGCTAGAGAAAAGAAAATGTTATTAAGAAAATCATAAGGAAGATAAAATATATTTTCTATTCTTTAAGTGGAAATGGATTATCTTAAAGGTCTTCATCCTCATTGTCTTCACATTGTGTAGGCTCAGGAGAAGGAGGAAGAGAAGCGGTTGGTCTTACTATCTCCAGAGTGGCAGAGGCAGAACAAGAAAATCCATGTATAAGTGGAACCACACAGTTTAAACTTGTGTTGTTCAAGGGTCCACTGTGTATTTATATAACTGACATATATATATATATATATGTGTATGTATATATAATATATATATTTTTCTAGTTTTTTACCTTACCTTTAATTTATTCCCACAAATCAATTAATTAAATAGACATGTATTGGTTGCTTATCCTATGTAACATATGTGCATCAGTATGGAAATCTAGTATATATAGTTCTTTATAAAATACTTTAACTGGCTCTATGAACAAATCTCAATGACCTTTATATGTTTTTTATAATCCTCTCCCTTAACTAACTACTTGACCTTTTGAGTTGTTTGCCAGAAATGGTGGATTTTCTGCAAGACAAAGAGTTGAAATTCTGAAGGCCCCTGGGTACACTTCCAGACACCAAAATTCGCCATTCCCCGCAATCTGTCCTCAATAAATGTAGCCCCTTGTTAGTTACACCACTACCTATCCAAAGGCATGAGGCCCCTTCTTAAAAGCCCATGATGTCTGTTAGAGGGATTGAGGCAGCTTCTTCCATTCTCCAGTAAAGACATCTTTCATATTAAAAAATTCCTTTCTTCCTTAGCAATTCTCATTGCGTCAATAATTGGATCTTTGTGCAGCAAGTGACTGGACATAGGCCAAAACCCCTTGCAGTTTCAATAACATACCCAGTCTCAGGCATTTTGTTAGAACAGCACAAATGGACTAAGACAGAAATTGATACCAGCGAAGTGGAGGATTGCTATAAAAAAAACCTGAAAATGTGGAAGTGACCTTGGAGCTAAATAATGGGTAGAAGCTGGAACAGTCTTGTGTAAATGCTGAAAAAAGCTCGTATTTCTCTCATAAGGGTGATTCTGGTGAAGACTCAGAAGAAGAAAGAGCTGCAGGAAAAGCCTCCATCTCAGAGATTACCCAAATGGTTACAAACAAAATATTGGTAGGAATATGGATAGTAAAGGCCATTTCGATGATGTCTTACATGGAAATGAGGGATATCTTACTGAAATCTGAGGGAAAAGCCAACCTTATTACAAAGTAGCAAAGAAATTGGCTGAATTGTGTCCATATCCTGTGTCGTGGAGGGCAGAATTTACCAGCAATGAACCAGGATATTTGGTAGAAAAAAAATCTCTAAGCAAAGTGTTGGAAGTTGCTGCATGGCTTCTCTTATCTGCTTATAGTAAAATGTGAGAAGAGAGAATGAGTTAAAAACAGAATTTGTAATCAAAAGGGAAGCGGAATGTAAAAATTTGTAAAATTCTCAGCCTGGTCATGTAAAGAATAAAAATTGTGTTTAGGAAAGTAAACCAAGGGTGTGGCCAAGTGATTTGTTGATAAGGAGATTAGTATAGATATAAGGAAGTGAGATGCTATTCATCAAAACAATGAAACAATGACCCCAAAGGCATTTTGGAAATCTTCGAGGCTGCCACTCTCAACATCACAGGTTAGAGTGCTAGGGCCTTGAGGGCAGAATTGTTACAAGGGCAGGGCTCAGGGTGCTGTGGGACCTCAAGGTTTGCCGCCTAGGACTTCCTCAAATCTTTGCTCCCTGCATTCTGGTGCAGGGCTCCTCAGCTCCCCAGTTGTGGTTCAAGTAGGTTCAGGTGTGGCTTGAGCTACCACTCTATAAGGTACAGGCCATAAACTATGGTGGTGTCCATGTGGTGCTGACTCTGCAGGTGTGCCTTTTCTCAGTAATAACTGCAACAAAGAAACAAAAACAGACTCCAAAATGACTAATATTGCATCATGAATAAAGTCACAATTTCTGGTGTTAAACTGCTTTTATCAAATTCTGGCCTCTACTACCTGCTTGCTTGTGACCTCTTCTAAGTTACTTAACTTCTTTATGTCACAGTTTTCATATCTGTAAAATGAAAATAATAACAGCATCAATTTCAAAAAGGGTGTTGAGGGGATGAAATAAGTTAATAAAGTTAATATACATGTTTAGAACAGTGTCTAGCATATACTAAGTGTATAATAAATGTTAGTTGTATTATATTTCTTTTTCATTCTATTTTGACTTAGGAATTAATGTTACCTTTCTCATAAAAAAAGTTTTCTCATTCTGCTGACATATTTAGGATACTTTGAAATTCTATTTCTCTGGAAATTATTCTAATCCTTGCTTCTGTGCAGTGACCAAGATTTTAGGTGAGGATTTATACCATCTTTAGAAAAATAAATAAAATATTTTTACTGAATAAACAGAAATAAGAATACTTGGTACATTCTTTGCCAAAAATTATTTTTGAAGTCACAAAGGTGTATGCAGAGAGAATTCAATACAACTAAGGTGTTAGGGCCTTAAAAATAAGATGTCTGATTTGGAGTTAATCAAAATATAAAGATGAAGTTGTACTATACGTTTAAAAAGAATGTCTTCTTGGATTAGTCTCGAACTATTGTATGTGGAATAAGTTTAAAAATCTGAAAGAAGGTAAAACTTAATACTTTTTATTGCAGTTTATCTTTGAAATTAACTGTGGTAACTCAATAGGAAAGTGGAAGTTGTTTAGTTATCATTAATTGCTTACTATGTGTCAGGCAATGTGCTAAGTACTTCACATGGATTATTTTATTTAATCATGAGAATGAGCCTTTGAAGTAGATGCTATTAAAGCTCTATTATATGTGGAAAGGAAGTCTCAGAGGAACAAAGTCTTTTAGCCAAGATTCTAAGCAAAGTCATTGACTCCTTTTCAAACCTGCTTTCTTAAAAGCTATACTACAGTGTCCTTATATTTATATATGTATATATGTATATTTTTTTTTTTTGCTTAGTGCGATGTAGTCAAATGTATCTGTTTTTTCTTCTGTAGCTTTTATGTTTTATTTCCTGTTTAATAAGATCTTTTTGATCTCAAGATTATACATTTATTCACTTCCATTTACTTCAAAAATAATTCTTACTTTATATTTAGGTCAGAAATCTATCAGAAATTTTGTATATGAGTGTATAGTGTGTGACAAGGATCTAATTTTTTCCCTTAGTGGTGTACCAATTGTTCCAACAAAATTTATTAAATTATTCATCCATTTGTCAAATTTATTTGAAACACCATTGTAATCTTAAATGAAATGTGTGTGTGTGAATGTGTGTGTGTATGTGTGTGTTTCTGGATTTATTTTATTTCATTAATTTAGCTGTCTGTCAGTATGCCTTTATCATACCATTTTAACTATAGCTTTGTAATATAATTTGCCATCAAGTAAAGGAAATCCCCAGCAACCTTCTTTTCCAAATTTAGTCAGCTTATTCCCACATGTGTTTACAATCAGAATCAACTCCTTGAAGGCAAGAGACCTGTCAGATTCCTCTTTGGATTTACCCACTAGTGCTAGTGATTTATCTGTTGCTTCTCAACTCAAGCCTGTCCTTCTATATTTTGCCCTGTGATGTAAAATACATTCGCTGCCTTATATTAGTTGGCTCTCTGTTAGTTTGTGCCACAAGAGGCACCGCAAGGTCATTTTCCACGTGAGTTTGCAGGAGCAGAAGACAGTGAAGGTCTTCTGCTCACTTCCAGTTTCTTTTGGTGTTCTTAGCACTGTCTGGTCCATGCCTTTCAGTGGTCTGCACACTAGCTGTGCCACGCATGCTCTGTGGGTGAGGTACCAGCCATGCTAACTCCCTGCCACCCCACTCCCTGTCTTCCAAACAGCAGCTGTGCCTTCACAGTCTGCACCAGCAAACTGAGCATCCGTGGTGGAGCATCATCTCTCTGAGGTCCCCATCCCAGCTGTAGGGCGCTTTCCTCAGAGGTCTGGGCAGTGGCCACAAGGCCACTCTCAGAGTTTCAAGCACAGTCCTAGAGGGGCTTCTCCTTCAGTCTCCTACTTTCTGATAATATTACCTCTTCCATTTAATTTCCTCAGCCTGAAAGATGCTACCTGCTTCCTATGTCTTTGATCTCTTGATGTCAACTTGCCGTCTTTGCTGTTTCAGAAGTTCAACACCCATGTAACTAATTCTCTCTATCAAATGTGTCCTCTGTTTGTAATACCTAGTGTGGCTTCTGCTTTTCTGCCTACTCTCTGCCCTATTTACCTACAGTGCCTATTTCTATAAATACTAGTAGTAAGTCTGATATGTTTAAATTAAATTATAAATCTAATTTTCTTCTGTAATTTTTTCCTTGGTTCAGTATTTTGGGTAATAGTTTGAACAAGCAAACACTTCTACTCCATTATTTTTAATGTAATGAAAATTCTAAAAATTATAGAAACTCCTTCTTTCCTTTTCCCTCTAAATTCTAGGGATTTCAGATGGCATTGTTTTAGCACTATTATCAGGCCAAAAGTTAAAATGGAAATACTTTTTTAAATATCAAGTTAATTTTGTACCTCATTTTGGGGTAAGATAATTTAAAAAGTGGTTATTCATTTCTTAGATCATGGTTTAAAAAGATCTTTTTGCTTAGTACCTACCAGCCAGACCAATTAAACTTTAGATTATACATATTTATGAGACAAGCACTTTATTTTATTTTATTATTTTTTGAGCCTATTTTTTTTTTTAAATTTCAGAATATTACCGGGGTACAAATGTTTTGGTTACATGGATTGCTTTTGTACTGCTTGATTCAAAGTTATAAGTGTGCCCATCACCCAGATACTATGCAATTGACCCATTAAATAAGATTTCACCCATCCCCTTTTCCTCCCTCCCACCCGCATGATTTCTGTTGAGTTTTACTTCCAGTTTTGCTCATGAGCGCTGATCAGTTAGTTCCAATTTAAAGTGAGTACATATGGTGTTTGTTTTTCCATTATTGCTATTCTTCACTTAGGATAGTCTCTAGTTCCATCCAGATTGTTGCAAAAGGTATTAACTCATTTTTTATGGCTGAGTAGTACTCCATGGTGTACATATACCACATTTTATTAATCTACTTATGTATTAATGGGCATTTGGGTTGATTCTACTTCTTTGTAATTGTGAATTGTGTTGCAATAAACATTCAAGTGCAAGTATCTTTTTGATAAAATGACTTTTCTTCCTTTGGGTAAATACCCAGTAGTGGAATTGCTGGATCAAATAGTACATCTACTTTTAGTTCTTTGAGGAACTATACTATTTTCCATAGAGTTTGCACTAGTCTGCAGTCCCATCAACAGTGTATAAGTGTTCCTTTCTCTCCACATCCAGGCCAGCATCTATTGTTTTGGGACTTTTGGGTAAAAGCCATTCCCACTGGGGTTAGGTGATATCTAATTGTGGTTTTGATTTGCATTTCTCTGACGATTAGCGACATTGAACATTTTAAAAGTAAGAAAATAAGATATCTGTCAGACTTGATGGGGTCTAAATACCATTAAGGAAAACTGCTTTTAAGTTTAAAAGAGAACAGATGGAAGATTCACATGTTATTTTGAATATAATTTCAGCATAAAGCAGAAATGTAAAAACAGAAAACAGGCCAAAAATTGGACAAAAATATTTTAAAAAATCACATGTGCTTAGCAAATTCCAGTAGTTTTACAGAGATAAATAGGTTGGTATAAAGAATGCATACTATCATATCTATATTTATGTATTCTCTCTGTATCTTAAAATTTTATATACATACAT
The DNA here is from genome assembly GCA_004363605.1 of Indri indri. Taxonomy (NCBI): domain Eukaryota; kingdom Metazoa; phylum Chordata; class Mammalia; order Primates; family Indriidae; genus Indri; species Indri indri. The sequence goes on from RJWJ010003991.1 coordinate 38,399, forward strand.
ACATATATATATATATATATATATATATATATATATATATAGTAGCCAATCATGCACTTGACAGATGTATTAGCAGGTTTTGATGACTTCGGTAAAACATTAAGAAGTAATTAGGAAAGCAGTCAAAGCTAGTCAGCATATTAATAGGTCCAGAAAGTTCAGATTGGATTTCCTTATATTTGCTAGGTACTCTCATTTTCTGGGAATGGGTCAGCTCTTTCAACAGTTACAAATCAGCTTAATGTGTAACATAATCACATAATGTCATGAATACATGCAAAAAAGCCCTTGTTTCACCTTTTGCTTGTTATTCGTAGACAGTTCTAGGTATGATCATTCCATGCCATTTAGTATTTTTCATAAATTGGCACATTCATAAATAGGTGATTTACTTTCTTTTAACTGATTTTTTGAGCCCCAAAGAGTCCAAAATGGTGGATTAATGCCCAAATCTTTTCTCTGATACTGAATGTAATAAAAACTTGTGGCTTAAGCCAAGTGAATTGACATATTTTTCAGTTTTGAATAAAAAAATTATTTTCCTTAGGAAAGGGTAGCTATTGATAGAATAACAGTAGATTCTTCGTTATACATCATTTTTACTTGCTCACAGCACAAAACATGACCTTACTGATGCAGGATATTATCATGAAACAGAAGGAACAAGGTGCTAAGAGACCTTTTGAACATGGTCAGTATTTCAAAATCCTTGAGATTAGAATGGAGTAATTTCTTGTTACAACTATAGCTGTAAAATCAGGTCACCATTTTAAAACTGATTTTTTTGTCATTCAGTTCTTTGAATTCCTATTTAAATCCCTGAACACAGTGAAGTTTAAAAACAGGTGAAATAGTTGCTATCCACAATCCTCATGTAAATCTCTGCATTTGATGAAAATGTTAAAGTCAGATTGTATATTATTATTGATGTGATCCAGAGCATCCATATTAATTGGTGTATTCTTATAATCAAAGTCGAGTACCTTACTAGAGTAATTAGTTATAAGTCAGTTAAAACACACATTTCCTTGAAATCACTTTACTTCTGTTCACTCCCTGTAGAGAAAGGATCACAATTTGAGGAAACCTGCTATGTTTTCCAATTATTCCTAACACTGAAGATTGAACCAATGGCATACAAGTAGCAGTGAGATGTGGTGATTATCTGGCTAATTGTATCAGTGTAGTCTGCAGACAGTAATTCAGAAGAGGAAAAAACCTTTAGGATTTAACATATTGAGTTTGTCTCTCTATTGATCAGATTAATTGGATGATTTCCAAATCTCCACTTTACTGAGTATTTTATTGACATAACCTTTGACCGAGAAACATAATAGATTTCAAAATGTCTTTTTTATAGGCAGAAAATCAATTTGGTTATTTTAATAAATATAATTGTTTAAGCAAAATAGTTGGCTGGGCAATTAAAGGATATCTACCGTCATTACTGGGTGGGTATGGAGCAGGGAAGTGGAGTTGAACATGGAGGAAACATATTTCCAACACTGGTGGTGCTGTGGGGAATTGGTGTTAAAGCAACAGAACCAATATAATAATTTTGACTTTATGCAGGAATGTTATAAAAAGAGTAGACTTTGGATGTTTATTGTACATTTTAAATGCAATTCAACAGCAGACAAAATATGAATTTATACTCCTAATGCAAAGAAGCGTTTTCTTAACAAGACAATGAGGAAGTCATCATTAAAAGATCATATCAAGTCTATGATAACTTCTTCAAGATGGCATTGGTTAGTCATTAAAAGCAGACTTCTTGGGTTGGAATCTCAGCTTTACCTCCTGCTAGTCATTTATCCGCTCTGTGCCTCAGTTTCCTCTTTTGTAAAGTTAGAAAAATAATAGTACTTCCCTTAGAAGGTTGTTGTGAGCGTGTAATAGGTTAACATATAAAGAAGCAAATTAACACAGAAATGAACACTTAACGAAGCAAATGCTCAATAAATTTTAGTGATTATTTTGTTTTTGTCTGGAAATACCAAATATATACTCTATGCATTTCCTAGTGAATTTTCATAATATCCTAAAAAGCAACTTTCTAGGAAATAATTTTAAATTGAAAATGCTCATTTGGTAGTTTTGATCATTTTAACATTCATTTCATTGATTAGAAGACTATTATTATAATGCCATCATTAATAGTTTGCTTACACAGAAGAAAAAATATGCATAAACATCTCTGTATTAGGGCAAAGGAGTAAATGCAATAAAAAATTTAAATTTAACTTACATTATCATCAGTCTTTGAAATTACACTGTACATAGATGACAACCATTAAATGTAAACTTATCCAAAGATCTAATTTTAATTCAAATCTTTAAAAGCACTCTAAAAAGATTTAATGAATTTTTGGACTACTTTTACTCTGGTGGTCAATGTGACTCAACTATATTTAGTTGCAATAAAAAGAGAATACCTTAAAAGTAATATTTTGAGCAAAATCTAGAGATACTTGTTTTTGAGTGTAATTGAAGCATTCCTAAAATCCACAATCTAAATACTCATTATCAATGTGAGCATTTATTTTGAAAGCTTGGTTGATTAAGAGCAATAACACTAGAACTAAGCCAATGCATTCCATATCTCCTTAAAATATTAAGCATATTCATTCCAGTGATATTTGTTCTGGGCACTGGTAATTCATATCACCATGTAATTCTTTTAAAATGCCCATATGTGGATATAATATAAATTGTTTGCTATTTAGTAATGTTATTTTACATAATTAAGTTATCATGACTTTATTCTTTCAATGGAAGAATGAGAGCATATCTAGACTCTATAACAGATGACCAAACTATATCAAATTATATCTCCAAATGGGGACAGAAACATTGGTATGTGTACATTTTTATTAGAGCAGAAGTGAATCCAAGATATAATCTCTTGAGTTCAATTATAAAACCCGTATGCTTGAGTGAATGCATAGTAAAAATGTGCAACTTCATTACACATTAGAGGCACTACAAATTTCAGCTTTGATTCAAAAAACACTTAAGATTGCTAATGTGGCGTATATACTGCTAAAAGGCTAACATCATTGCTGTGTGGAGTGATGTAAATGGGCAAGTAGAAACATCTGTATTTATCTGCTTTAGGAACATGGACTTTTAATCCAAGAGCATGTCTGTGTGGAGGATAAAGCCGACCATAACAAGGAATGCTTATATCATGGTACCTAGTGAAGAGTGATGACAAAGAAAAAACACACAGGGCCATTGGAATTAAATGAGTTATAGCTTAACCACTAGTGCCAATGTAAACTTACTCTTAAGGTCATGAAGAAGTATTCTTGCTCCCTTTTTCATGATAAATTAAGGAATAACATCTCTAAATGTGTCTTTAGAAAACTGAGATGACTATGAAATGATAAGGACAATCTGAAGCACCTGCAAAACAGAAATATAACAAAAACCCACAAAAATCTTTGGATTAATAAATCTGAAGATTTGGTGATTTATTAAGATATGTCAAGATTAAATGTGTTTTACTTGTACACAAACGGTAACTAGGGGCCTAATTAATTCTCAGTAATTAGTTTATGCTTGAAAGATGTATTTTCAGTGGTTCTAGTACTTAAAAGCTACCTCAAAGAACAAAAGTTTCAACTTTATAGTATTTCTAAAGGAAGTTAATATCATGGAAAGATCAACTATTAATAGATGTTAAAACTTGAGAAGTCCAAGTTTTGCATCAATTTGCTGGCTTTGGAATCTGAAAGAGTTAAAATTCTCATTTGCCTATAAAGAAAGCATTAATGTGACAATCTTTCCTGTATATCTGAGTTATTGCTGCCATCAGAGTGCAGGAATGGCCACAGGAAAGCTCCAGTGTCCACTGTGCCAACTCACTCGGCAGTGTGATTGCAGGGGGAGAACCAAAGGACTGGCCATGGTGCTCAGTGCCAGGAGTGGAGGAGAAATAAGGTTTGAAATGTATGGGGCTAAAGGTAGTATGTGGATAATCCGTCAAAATTTTCTATTTCATACTTGAAATAAACCTGAAAGAAGTTTTCCTAAATTTGACAACAATCCTAACAATCATTGATGAGCTGTGAACCTGAGAGTAAATTTCCTAAGTTAAAAATAATAAAAAGGATTTTTCAATCAACCATTTCAGGAGAGAAGTGAAATATCTTTCTATTCTCATTATAGAAAACCATATGTCAAGATCATTATTATATGAAGAGGCAATAAAAGATTATGCAGCCAAAACCGTAAGGAAAAAAATTATGGAGAAGTGGTTATTTTTCGTTTTCTTTTTGATGTTGATGATATTTTTAGTATTTAATAACAATTGAAGGTAATACTATTAAATTAAATAATATTAAATAAATTTAATAATAGTTTTTAATATTTGTAATTTTTGTGGTTTATTTTTCACCCTAAATACTTACTTTTATATAATATAGTAATATTTTCCTATTCTTTTTGTTAAATGGGGTATCTAAAATTCTATAAGCTTCAAGCCTCACAAAAGCATTCCCACTTAGAACTAGAACCAGACAAGGTTGCCTACTATCTCCACTTCTATTCAACATAGTGCTGGAAGTCCTTGCTAGAGCAGTTAGACAAGAGAGGGCAATTAAGGGCATCCAAATCAGGGCAAAGAGATCAAACTCTCACTCTTTGCTGATGATATGCTATTATATCTAGAATACCCCAAGTATTCAACCAAGAGACTCCTGGAATTGATAAATGATTTCAGTAAAGTCTCAGGATACAAAATCAATAAACACAAATCAGAGGCATTCATATACGCCAATAACAGTCAAACTGAGAACCAAATCAAAGACTCAGTACCCTTCACAATAGCAACAAAGAAAATAAAGTACCTACAAATATGTTTAACTAAGGAGATAAAAGACCTCTACAGGGAGAACTATGAAACTCTGAGGAAGGAAATAGCAGAGGACGTAAACAGGTAGAAAACCATACCATGCTCATGGTTTGGCAGAATCTACATTGTTAAAATGTCTATACTACCCAAAGTGATCTACAGATTCAATGCAATCCCTACTAAAATATCAACATCATTTTTCACGGATATAGAAAAAATAATTTTATGCTTTGTATGGAACCAGAGAAGACCCTGTATAGCAAAAGCAATCCTAGGCAAAATGAACAAAATGGCAGGCATCAATTTACCAGACTTCAAACTATAGTACAAGGCTGTAGTAACTAAACAGCATGGCACTGGCACAAGAACAAAGACCTAAACCAATGGCACAGAACTGAGAACCCAATTATAAAACCATCCTCATATAGCCATCTAATCTTTGACAAAGCAGACAAAAACATACACTGGGGAAAATTATCCTTATTTAATAAATGTTGCTGGGAAAACTGGATAACCACATGTAGAAGACTGAAACAGGATCCACACCTTTCACCTCTCACAAAAATCAACTCACATTGGATAACAGGCTTAAACCTAAGGTGTCAAACTATAAGAATTCTAGATGAAAATGTTGGAAATACTCTTCTAGACATTGACCTAGGCAAAGAATTTATGAAGAAGACCCCAAAGGCAATCACAGCAATAACGACAATAAATAAATAGGACCTGATCAAATTTAACAGCTTCTACACAGCCAAAGAAACTATCACAAGAGCAAAGAGACATCCTACAGAATGGGAGAAGATATTTGCATGCTATACATCCGATAAAGGCTGGTAACTGGAATCTATCTAGGACTCAGGAAAATCAACAAGAGAAAATCAAACAACACTATCAAAAAGTGGGCAATGGACATGAACAGAAACTTTTCAAATGAAGACAGAATAATGGCCAACAAACATAGGAAAAAATGCTCAACATCTCTAATCATCACGGAAATACAAATCAAAACCACAATGAGATATCATTTATCTCCAGTGAGAATGGACTTTATCAAAAGTCCCAAAACAATAAATGTTGGTATGGATGTGGAGAGATAGGAATACTCATACACTGCTGGTCGGACTGCAAACTAGTACAGCCTCTATGGAAAGCAATATGGAGATACCTCAAAGAGATACAAGTAGATCTACCATTTGATCCAGTAATCCCATTACTGGGCATCTACTCAAAAGAACAAAAGACATTCTGTAAAAAAGACATCTGCACTGGAATGTTTATAGCAGCATAATTCACAATTGCAAAGATGTGGAGACAACCCAAGTGCCCATCAATCCATTAGTGAATTAATAAAATGTATATGTATACCATGGAGTACTATTCAGCTATAAGAAACAATGGTGATATAGCACCCCTTGTATTCTCCTGGATAGAGCTGGAACCCATTCTCCTAAGTGAAGTATTCCAAGAATGGAAAAATAAGCACCACATGTACTCACCATCAAATTGGTTTCACTGATCAACACTTAGGTACACATATAGTACTTCATCAGGCCTTGGGCAGATGGAAGGGGGAAGGAGGGAATGGGTATATGCGTACATAATGAGTGCGATGCGCACCATCTGGGGGATGGACACACTTGAAGCTCTATCTGGGTGGGGTAAAGCAGGGGGCAAGGGCAATATACATAACCTAAACATTTATACCCCCATAATATGCTGAAATAAAATAAAAGCTAAATTCACCCTTGCATTTAGTTTAATTAAAACTAATTTTAATTAATTAGTTTAATTAATTAATTTACATTTCATTTAAATTGCAAAATATGAGCAGAACGATATTTTTAAATAATGTTGGCAGCTACAGTAAGCTGAAGGCAGATTATGGGCCTTTAGAATAGGCAACATAAAATCATTCCTGATTTTGGCGAGAACTATTTTAGAGGGGTGGTGTGGCAAGGAAGCAGATGAGGAGAAGGGGCAATGAATGGACTGCTATAGTACAGTTACAGTGGATGTCAGCAAGTTCTGCGAACAGTTTGGCAGTGAGATTTGGCAAATTAGGTGGTAGATGGAGGGGAACCGAGGCCATTGAAGTTTTCCTTTTTGGTAGCAGTAACTTTGCATGCTGACAGGAATGCTCCAATAGGAAGGGAGATATTTTCAATTTCAGCTATACAGGGGTAACTGCGTGTGGTGCCGTCCTCAAGATGACTCCAGTGATTTCTCTTCTTGGTACTCACGACCTGTGTAGGCCCCACCCCAGTTGTGTCAGGGTTTGTCTGTGTGACCAAGACTATGCATGAGGTGGCCACTTCTGAAATTAGGTTGTGATAGACTACAGCTCCCACTTGACTTCTCTCTCTCATTACTTGTTCTGGGGAAGCAAGTTGCCATATTATGGGGAGCCCTGTGGGGAAGCCCAAGTGGTGGGGACCTGAGAACGGAGGCTGCCACTGAGGAACACCAAGAACCATGCGAATGAGTTGGGAAGTGGGTCCTCCAGCCCCAGCTTGCCAGTGCTATGACCACAGTCCCAGCTGATGGCTTGACTGAAAACTTGTGACAGACCTTCCCAGATGTATCCCGCTAAGCTACTCTTGTGTTCTTGACCCTCAGAAACTGTGAGATAGTAAATGATCGTTGTTTTAGCTGCTGTGTTTCAGAATAATTCGTTATGCGACAATAGATCACTAATACGCCACAGGAGCAAAGTCCTTGAGAAGACAAGATAGGAAGTGATATACAGCACAACTGAGTACATTGGCTGTTAATAGAGACAGGAATCTGTCTATCTTTTTAACAGGAGGGAAGATAGACCACATGGGTACAGGTGCACATGAGTTTGTAGATATGTTCGCTGGATCATTATTAAATTTAAACTTTATTGGTTTTCTTTTCTCAATTAGGTATGGGGCAAGATTTTAAGTTGTGAGTAATGTGAAGGGGAGGTGGAAGGGATAATATAGTTAAGAATTATAGAGAAAAAATATGAAATAGTCACTTTGGAAAATGAGAACAAAAGCTTACTGGAAAAATATAATAGGGTCAAAGTTAGTGTGGAATGCTGTTTGAGGTTTATGCGTTATATATAAAGTGACTGTAGCCAGCCAGTTCTGTGATTTTTCTCCAGCAATATTTAGTTGCTTGGATTCAGTCATAGAAAAAGCAGATGTCTGGGTTTAACCAGAGTTGCTGTTTGCTAAGTGAGTGCGATGGAGGGAGAGAGAGGGCAGAGGATTGAGGGTATTTGCAAACAAAGAATTTCAGTGATGGCTCCTGGAGTCCCATCCAGGGAAGAGAAAGAGAAGAGAAGGATGGACAACAGTGAAAAAGAAGTGGTGTAGGTAATGAATTGGAGCTCCTGCCCACAAGTGGTTGAACAAGGCAGTGCCTGAGCGAAGGAGGTAAAATCAGCTAAGCTAATGAAGGAATGACTCATTTGAAGGCGAGAATTTAGGATGTGGTAATAAAATGTGTGGCTGAAGTAGGGTGGGGCAGGGTGGGAAATGTATTGAGGTTTGCTTGGAGATGTCCATTAGTGGAGTTAAGTTAATAAGGTCCAGAGAAAAAAAGTCAGTGAGTTCTTCAGTAGAGAATACTTGTAGAAATGTGGGATGATAGACATTATTTGACCACAAGAGTGAGGGGACTAAGGGTATTGTAGCACTCTTAGGAAATGGAATTCAAAGTCTCAGTGGAGGCCAGACTATGTAGAAAATGATTATTGTTATCTGGGCAATGAAAACCAAACCTTACTTTAATGGCCTTTCACTGAGAAAACTCACAAAGAGTAACTGGAGACTGAGTCACATATTGCTTCCTTAGTTTTACCTTGAGTGACAGTTTGGGAAGCAGTTTGGACACAAAAAATGGTTATCTCGAGATGGTATGCTTGAGAGCTCTGGGGGCTGCTGACCAGAGCTTGCTTTCTTTCTCCTTCCTTTCTTCCTCCTCCCCCCTTTCTCTTCTTTTCTTTCATTTTCTTTCTTTGTTTCTTTCTTTCTCTCTTTCTCTTTAAGTTTTTCTCTTTCTTTTCTTTCTTTCTTCTTTCTTTCCTCCTTCCTTCCTTTCTCTCTCTCTTTCTCTTTTTTCTTTCTCTCTCTTCCTCTCTCTCTTTCTCTCTCTCCCTCCCTTCCTTCCTTCCTTCTCAGCAGCAGGCCTGAGTAGAGGGTAAATTTGTTGAGGTTTGGCACAATCTAGCAAGCAGCTAATTAAAATGCCCTCTCTCCTGGCCTTTACTATTTCCCAGCAAGTTTGGGCTCTCCTAGAGGTGGGAGTGGACATGGTGGTCACCACCATAATTCAGCAATTGTTTAAGCTCAAGTTGGCACTTAAAATGCTGTTAAATAATTAAGTTCATAGTGTGGATTGGTAAAGCAATAATTCTCATTCTTATTGAGGACATATCAGATAAGTCTAGGCAGAAAACTATGTGTAATTTGAAAAATACATTGAATCTCATAATTTTACAATTAGAAAATAAAAATATATATATTTCCATTATTATAAAATAAAGTCATGCAAAAAAGTACAAAGATAATGTAACAAATAACCATGTATATATTACCCACTTAAGAATTAGGGAAAATAGACATAGTTAAACCTCTCTGCTTATGAATCAAGTCACTTTTTTCTCAGAAGTGGCAGTTTTCTCAATCTTATTGTTATCCTCTAAGAACTTTGTATAAGTTTTTGAATTATATATCCATAAACAAAATATGCTCTGGTTTCACATGTCTTTAAACTGTGCAAATGACTTCCAACAGTATGCAGCATTCTGCAACTTACCTTTATTGCCCTCATTATTATGTTTTTAGATTTGCTCGTGTTGTTACACATAGCTCTGATTCATTCAGATTGACTAATGAATAGCTGCTTTGGTTTGAATGTGTCCCTCAAAGTTCATGTGTTGGAAATTTGATCCCCAATATGGAGGTGTTGGGAGGTAGGACCTTTAAGAGGTGTTGAGGTCATGAGGTCTCTGCCCTTAGGAATGGATCAATGTTGTTGTCAGGAAGGGAATGAGTTCGTTGCAGAAGGATGAGTTGGGCCCCCTCTTGCTATATCTCTTGCCCTCTCTTTGCCTTTCTGCCTTCTGCCATGTGAGGACACGGTGAGAAAACCCTCACGAGGTGCCAGTCTCTTGATCTTGGACTTCCCAGACTGTGAGAAATACATTTTTGCTCATTATCAATTATTTAGTCGGTGATATTCTGTTATAGCAGCACAAAATGAACTAAAATAACAGCATTCCACTGTCTGTATCTATGATAAATCATATATCTGCTCTCCTGATGATGGATATTTAAGTTACTTGTAATTTTTCTGTATTACCAGGGATGCTACAATGAGCATTCTTTGACTTTATCTGGGTGCACATGTGTGATAGTGAAATTGCTGTTAGGCCATGCTTAGCCTAAACTTTCTGGTATTTTGATCGATTGCTCTCTTATGTGGTTGTACCAGGTTACATTCACCTCCGTAACAGTCTTTGGTGCCAGATATCCTCTCTAGTACTTTAAAAATTTTAGTCTGGTGGTTCTGAGGTGGAATTTCATTATTTTAATTTGAAGTTCCATGACAACATGTAATTTTATTAAAAACAAACTCCAATGAGTTAAGCTCAGCAAACACTTTTTGGCTGGTAAGGTAACTCAGTAGGTTGTCTCTGAGGTTCTCATTGGATGGGGGAAGGTGACGTGCCCCTCTAGGAGGATGTATGGAATCTCCTAAGGTGAGGCATGAGGTGTTTTGATCATCTAAAGGCAGCTTGGTTTTAGAAGGTGGGAAAACGTGGGGAAGAGGAAGCAAGGCCAAATGGAATCATATTGGTTCTATTACCATGGGATGAGAGAAAGGCAAAGTTGGTGCATTAAAAAAGTAAGGAGTGATTTGGGATGAATAACAATAAAAAGAGCTGTTTGAAATTACAAGTATTACCTTGGTTTCTTCTGAATCTGCCTGTTTAAATCTTCTTTGTTTGTCCTTTAAAGTCACCAGGGTATCCAATTACATCCTATTTAAAGCAAATGGCTTACTGATATTGATCAAAGAATCACAGAATTATAGAATGGGTAGGAATCTTAGGCATCATTTCATTTGGTACATGAGAAAACTAAAGTACAAAGTGCAGTTCCACAGTCATAATGAACAGGTTTTTAATGAAACTATTGAAGGAAGAGACAAGTGGGGCTCTCTACTTACAGGTCCATATATATTGGAGGATTAACCTGTTTACAAATGCAGATGAAAGATACCACTATGCTATAACTGTAAATGGTGGCTGAGATCACAGGCTTAGGGTAGAGAGGCCTAAGCTTGGCTTTTAGCTCAGCAAATGTGAAATGTACAACCTTGATCAGGGATCTTGACTTTGCTAGTCCCAGTTTTCTTATTTGTAAAATAGGGAAAGTTTTCATTTCTACTTTTTCAGGTCTTGTGAAGAATAGATGAGATAATATCTTATGTCAGTCTCTGGAACATGGTAAGCAATTTTAAATGGCAAATAGTATATTTTTATTTTATGAATGTGAGTGAGGCATATGAACAAGGCATGAGCGAGGCGTGAGTGAGGCATAACACAGTCATTCAGTGTCCTGACGTGAACTGTCAATGGTGCAATGAGGGAGGCTTTGCTAGAGCCAAACAGGTCAACAATGGCTGGTCTTGGTCTCTATCACGAAGAGTATGAGATGCCTTTAACTATATTTTTAACCTGAATTTAACAATTATTTAAAACACAATTCTTTCAAATATTCCGTATTTTAGTTATGTGATTCTCTTCTAATAAAACTATTATATATTAATAATACTTTGGAGTCTTTGGAGGAAGCAGAAGCAGAGGAGTTTGTCTCCCTAAATTCCTTGAGTATTTTTTCATATCTAGATTGAGAAGACCCAATTTATCTATTTATTTTCTACTCAAAATTGTTATTTCCAAATTCTAAAATATGACCACCTCAAATTCTTCCATTATTTTTGAAAAATGGTGGCCACTTAGAAAATAATGATGAGTCTTTTTACATAGGTATCCCATTTCTATTAAATACCCTTCCCCCCACAACATGCCTTAGATTTAAATGACTTTTTATTTCAAAATATTAAGGAGGTACAAATGCTTTGGTTGCATGGATATCTTGTATATAATGCGTAAGTTGGGCATTTTAGTGTGCCCATCACCACATTAGTGTCCAGTATACATGAAAGGTAAGTTTTTACCCCTCAGCCCCCCCACCCTCTCCCCCTCTTGATTTTCAATGACCTTTACGTCTCTTTGTGCCCATGCGTTCTCTTCACTTAGCTCCCAATCATTAGAGAGTAGTTTCCCCATTCCTGAGAAACTTTGCTTGGGATAATGGTCTCCAGTTCCATCCAAGTTACTACAAAGGACGTCATTTCATTCCTTTTTATGGCTGAGGGGTGTGTATACACACACACACACACACACACACACACACTTACATACACCACATTTTCTTAATCCACTCATGAATTGTTATTGCAATTAGGTTGATTCCATATCTTTGCAACTCTGAATTGTGCTGTAAGAAAATTTCAAGTGCGGGTGTCTTATTTTCCTCTGAGTAGATACACAGTAGTGGGATTGCTGGGTTGAATGGTACATCTACATTTAATTCTTTGAGGAATCTCCATACTGTTTTCCATAGAGATTGTACTAGTTTACAGTCCCCCCCAACAGTGTATAAACATTCCTTTTTCTCTGCATCCATGCCAGCATCTATTGTTTGTTGATGTTTTAGTAATGGCCATTCTAACAGGGGTAAAGTGGTATCTCATTGCAGTTTTAATTTGCATTTCACTGATGATTAGTGATGTTGAACATTTTTTCATATATTTATTGGCCATTTGTCTATCTTCTTTTGAAAATCTTCTCTTCATGTCTTTTCCCACTTTTTATTGGGGTTGCTCATTTTCTTTTCTTGCTGATTTGAGTTCTTTGTAGATTCTAGACATCAGCCCTTTGACAGATGTATAGTTTGCAAATATTTTCTCTCATTCTGTAGATTGTCTGTTTACTTTGTTGATTATTTATTTTGCTGTGCAGACGCTTTTAATTTAATTGTCACATTTATTCATCTTTGTTGTTGCTGTATTTGCCTTTGGGGTCTTAGTCATAAATTCTTTGCCTAGGCCAATGTCTGAAAGAGTTTTTACTATGTTTTCATCTAGAATTTTTGTGGTTTTGTGCCTTATATTTAAGTATTTTATCCATCTTGAATTAATTTTTATGTATGGCAAGATACAGGTGTCCTGTTTCATTATTCTGCATGTGGTTGTCCAGTTTTTCCAGTAGCATTTATTGAATAGGGCTCCTTTCTCCAGTGTATGTTGTTGCCTGCTTTGTCAGAGATAAATTGGTTGTAGGTTATGGTTTTATTTCTGGGCTCCCTATTCTATTCCATTGGTCTATGTCTCTACTTTTATACCAGTGCCATGCTGTTTTAGTCATTATAGCCTTGTAGTATAACTGGAAGTCTGATAATGTGATACCTCCAGATTTGTTTTTTTTTACTTAAGAATGCTTTGGTTATTCAAGCTCTTTTTTGGTTCCAAATGAAGCATATAATTATTTTTCTAGGTTTATGAAATCTGATGTTGATATTTTAATGGAGATTAAATGGAGATTGTGTAAATTTGTAAATCACTTGGGGCAGGATGAACTTTTTAACAATGTTGATTCTACCAATTCATTTGCATGAGATGTTTTTTCCATTTGTTTGTGTCATCTATGATTCCTTTCATCAGTGTTTTATAGTCTTCCTTGTAGAGATCTTTCACCTCCTTAGTTAAGCATATTCCTAGGTATTTTATTTTCTTTGTAGCTATTGTAAATGGTACTGAGTCTCAGTGTGACTCAGTCTCTTTATGTGACTCTCAGATTGACTGTTATTAGTAAATAGAAATGCTACAGTTTTACATACATTTCAACTTTTCCCCATTCAGTATGATGTTGTCTGGGCATTTGTCATATATGGCTTTTATTATTTTGAGGTATGTTCTTTCTATGCCTAGTTTGTTGAGGGATTTTATCAAATACTTTTTCTGTATCTATGGCCTTTGTTTTTGCTTCTGTTTATGTAGTGAGTCACATTTATTGATTTGCCTAAGTTGAACCATCCTTACTTGCATCCCTGGGATGAAACCCACTTTATTATACTGAATTATTTTTTGATATGCTGTTGGATTCAATTTGCTAGTATTTTACTGAGGATTTTTACATCTATGTTCATAAGAGATATTGGTCTGTAGTTTTTTTTTTGTTTTTTTTTTTTGTGGTGTTCTTCCCAGGCTTTGTTATCAAGGTGATACTGGCTTAATAGAATGAGTCAGGGTTCCCTCTTTCTTGATGTTATGGAATGATCTCTGTAGGATAGGTAGCAGTTCTTTTTGTAGGTCTGGTAGAATTCAGCTATGAATCCACCTGCTCCTGGGCTTTTTGTTGTTGTTGTTCGGAGATCATTTATTACTGCTTAAATCTCATTGCTCATTATTGATCTATTAAGGAGAACTATTTCTTCCTGATTCAGGCTTGGGAGGTTGGGTGTTTCCAGGAATTTATCCCTTTCTTCTGTTTTCTGGTTTGTGAGAGTAAAGGTTTCAGTAGTATTTATGGATGATATTATGTATTTGTGTAGTTTCAGTTATAATGTCTCCGTTTTCATTGCTGATTGAGCTTATTTGAGTTCTTTCTCTTTTATTTCTGGTTAACATAGCTAGTGGTCTGTCAATTTTGTTAATCTTTTCAAAGAACCAACTTTTTGTCTCATTGATCCTTTGTACTATTTTTTGGTTTCTTTTTTTCCTAGTTCAACTCTGAGCTTCGTTATTTCTTTTCTTCTGCTGGCTTTGGGTTTGGTTTGCTCTTCTTTTTCTAGTTCCTTGAGATGTGATATTAGGTTGTTAATTTGTGATTTTTATGTCTTTTTGATGTAGGAATTCAAGGCTATGAATTTTCCCCTTAAGGGAAATTTTTACTGCTTTTACTGTATCCCATAGATTTTGATAGCTGCTGTCCCCTTTGTCATTCAGTTCAAGAATTCTTTTTATTTCCATCTTAGTTTCATCATTGACCCAGGATTGTTCAGCAGTAGGTGGTTTAATTCCCATGACTTTGTGTAGATTTGTGTGTTTATCTTGGAATTCATTTCTAGTTTTATTCCACAATAGTCTGAGAAGATATATAGAATGATTTCAGTTTTTCTGAATTTTCTGAGACTTGTTTTGTAGCCTAAGATATGATCAGTGTTGGAGAATTTCCCATGCGATGATAAGAAGAATATATATTCAGTAGTTTTGGGGTAGAATGTTCTATAAATATCTGTATCTCTTAGGTCTCTTTGTTCCAGAGTCTCGTTTGAGTCCAATGTTTCTTATTGATTTTTTGCTTCAGTGATCTGTCTAGTTCTGTCAATGGAGTGTTGAAGTCCTCAACAGTTATGATGCTACTATTTATCTCTTTGTTTAGATGTAGTAGAATTTGCTTTATGAATCTGTGAGCTCCTGTGTTAGGTACATATATATTTAGGATTATTATGTCTTCTAATTGAATTACTCCCTTTACCATTATATAATGACCATCTTTATCCTTTTTTTTTAACCATTGTTGATTTAAAGTCAATTTCATCTGATATGAGAATTGCTACACCTGCTCACTTTTGGTTTCTGTTAGTGTGGAATATTTTTTTCCATCCCTTTACCTTGAGTCTGTGCAAGTGCTTGTGAGTTAGATGTGTTGCTTGGAGACAGAGTATACTTGGCGTATGCTTTTCTTTTTTATCTATTCAGCCCTTCTATGTCTTTTAAGTGGGGAATTAAGACTGTTTATGTTCAGTGTTAGTATTGACATGTGGGATACTGTTCAGTTCATCATGTTGGATATCTTGTTTTGTTTTCTTTCCTGTGCTATTGGTTTATAAGTGCTGTGAGCTTTAAATTTTGGATGTTTTTTACACTGCTAGATATCTGTTGTGCTGTTCCGTGTATAATGTAGTTCTGAGTATTTCTTGTAGGTCAGGTCTAGTAGTGACAAATTCCCTTAGCGTTTGCTTGTCTGGAAAAGTTTTTATTTCTCCATCATTTATGAAACTTAGTTTTGCAGGATATAAAATTCTAGGCTGAGAATTCTGTTTAAGAACAAAAATGGGACCCCAAGCCCTCTGGCTTGTAAAGACTCTGCTGAGATGCCTCCTTTTATCCTGTCAGGTTTTCTTTTGTAGGTTAGTTGTTGCTGTCATCTTGATGCTAGTGAAATTTTCTCCTTCATTTTGACTTTGGAAAAGTTGATGACTGTGTATCTTGGAGATTTCCTGTTTGTTATGAATATTCCCAGTGTTCAATGATCATCTCGTATTTATATGTCTGAATCTCTGGTGATACTGGGGAAGTTTTCCTCAACAATTCTCTTGAATAGGTTTTCCGTGCTTTTTTCTCCTTCTCCCTCAGGGATACCTATAATTCATATAATGGTTCACTTCACATAGTCTCATATTTCTCTGAGTGATTATTTATTCTTCTTTATTCTTTTTTTCTGCATCTTTGACTGACTGGGTTAGTTTGAGAGCCTTGTCTTCAAGATCTGAGATTCTTTCTTCTGCTTGGTTTAGCATGTTGTTGAAGCTTTGTGTTGTATTTTGAAATTCCCTAAATGACTCTTTAATTTCTTTAACTTCTGGTATATCCATTTTTTTTCGAGATTCTAAATCTCATTGTTCCAAAATTAAATTTTAATAAGGATTTAAAGATATTTATGCAGCATTTGAGTGTTTAAAAAATTACACAGTAGTCATTTCCATTATTCCAACCTATCTGCTTAAGACAAGAAAATATATATGTGCAGGTATATACCACATGCATTCATAACCTGGAAAACCTCTGGGGATGGAAACTTTGCCCTGTGATTATCTTTTATAATATTTAACTGAAAATGCCTGACTAACACGAATAATATTTGCAGAGATAGTAAGAAATAAAGAGGGAACAAATGCCTTGTCTTGGTTAACAGTGGAATTACTCTCCTCAACCACCTCTTACCCTGACAAAAACAAAAACCAAACAAACAAAAGTTCACACACCAAAGAAAAGGACTCTCTCTCTTCTGGCAAAACTAAACAAATAAAACAGAAGGAAATATCCTCAAAACATATTTTGGTCAACAGTTTTCCAATCTCTACTCCTATTTAGGATGACTATACAAGGTTCTAGCATAATTATTAGTAGCATTCCCTTTCACTCTCAAAATTACCCTGGTTAGGTTGATAAATCTTTGGTATTTGTATACCAGCCTTACAATGATGTATTACTGTGTATATAATAAATGGAAATATAACCACAGAGATTTTTATCCAGAGATATTTACTCTTTTCCCTAACAAAGTGTCACAGAATCCTGGGGGGGATTCAGAGGGGAAAATGGTAGGTACACAAAATGAATCATTAATCGACCTGTAATCTAGATCCATTACTGTCATTAAGTTTCTATTTTAGTTTAGTCATCTGTAAAATAGAGATAACATATAATTTTAGTAACTTCCCAATGTTCCACTAAAAGCTGGATAATATAGACAAGAGACCATTTTGAGTATTACATAGTGCTTTAAACATGTCAAATACATTATAATTGTCTGATAATTGTTTTTTATGCAGCCTTGAGGTACCATTATTCTCACCGATCATTTAAACATTAGAGTATTTAGAGTGCTTAGCATTGTCTTTTTCTCTTTGACAATCATGTATATAGATTTATCAAGATCATAATGTCATTACAATGATGTAATATGCCATTTAACTGGGATAACATTATCTTTAAAACTAATTTTTGATCTTACAAAGGGAGAGATCATGTGGTATTATTTCATTCCTATGATTTCCTTAGAACATCTTTCTTCAGCTATAACCCAAAGGAAAGCCAATAAGGCCATTTAATCCCCATGAAGTCCATTTCTCCCAACATAGAAATAGCTCAAAGTTTACTTGCACACAAAAGACATGCAGAGAAATGTCTCTAATTTTCCTGGAAATGAATGGTTTATGGTACTCAATGAGTTCTTATGATAATGAAATATACCATCTTCTTTAATGACTTTTAAATTAGAAATATGCAATAAAAGTAGCAATGAGAATCAGATTTTAGTTTTAATTTCCCTACTATGCCTAATTTCCAAAGTCTTAAATTAGTTGTCAAAATTCTCACAGTCTGACTTTTACCTACTGACACAGCAGGGCTCTATAAATTTAATGAACAGTCTGTTTTAGCATGAATTTTTAATTGTTCACATTTTAAACCCAGAGCATTCACACCTGAGGTGAGAATTGATTTCACTTAGCTCTGTGGCAAGGCCATTTCTTCTATTACTTGGAGAGTGCAGTTGCTTCAGCTTTGTCTTACCCTGAATAAATCTAGGAGAAAGTTAACAGGGCATAAATATACAGAGATGAGGTATGTTTACCTTGTTTTTGACCCTGCACAAATCACTGGTTTTAGTAGTTACAAAATGCTATTTATATTATATAAACAAGGATACTACTTTTCCAACACAGTTTTGAAGACTTTGATACAACGGGGCACTTAAAAAATGCAGCAATTGCTGCCATTATGTGCAATGACGGGGCAAACTATTGGCATTGATAAAACTCTCCAGAAAGCCTGGCTTAACCATCTTAATTGTTGATGAATACAGAGAAAGAGAAAAATCTTTCCATGTGGCATCACATCAAAGGAATACAACAGAGCCAGATGGAAATATTGCTATCATAAGACAGGTATTTTTATGTAGGGAGGTTGCAGAAAAGACAACAAACCAGCTACCAACAGTAAGAAAATTTTCAAAAATAGTTAATCCCCAAGAATAATGATATTGAGCAAACTCTCAATAAAAGTCAAGTTTTTCTCTGGTAGCTTTATGGCCGAGAATTAGATCTATGAACTCTCTCTGGTGCGCTAGGGATTCCTTTGAAATATGGCAACCCAGCAATGAAGGGTGTTATTGCATCATTATTGCAGTAGTGCACTTAATGAGAGGAAGGCCAAGTTGCTCCTGAATTCTTCCTCTCTCCTTACACCTAATTAACACAAGGAAGGCCATAGGCAAAAAGGAAAATAGGACTCTTGGGATTAAGTAATCTCATCGCCGACTCCAAGTAAACCCAAAGATTACCATCAACCAGATAGAAAGCAGTTGCAATTAGAATTTGCGATCTCAGCTTGAAGTTCTTCTGCAGGTAAATAGAGTGAAGGTAGAAAAGGAATTTGCTTCAATTAAGCTTCATATTTCTAGAGGGCTGTTAAATCCAATTCACAATCTCTGAGAAATCTTACAAGTATTTGCTTTTGCATTTAGTAAAATCTCACTAATTTGGCCTAAGGAAAAAGAAGAAAAATTTTGAATTAAACAACATCTTTGAATAAACAATGAAGACTTGCAACTAGGAAAACAGAATGTGGCCCCAGGGGATTTAAATAATAATGTCGTATAGTTAGAATATCAATTTATAGTTAATTTATTGCTTGTTTATAAAGGCAAGAAATGAGAGCTCTCTTCAGCCATGTGAAGAGCTATCATGCAGAAAAGGGGACCAGCCCGTTTTACATCGCTCCAGAAGGCACAGCTGAAATCTTTGGGTGGAAGTTTCAGCGAGCTGATGATTTTGGCTTTCTATTGTATACGAATTCACTGTTTCCCATGAGGAAGCGAGCCCCCGTCACGTAAAGTAGTCCGACTACCCGTTGACCATCTGTAAGGGATGTTGTGTCAAGAATTCTTTCATTTGGTAAGATTTTGAATTAGATCAGGACTTTGAACTTTTTTTTTTTTGGCAATAGAAATTTTGAAAAATTGAAATCTTACTCAGAATTTTAATTCCTCACATACAAAAGCTGAAACGATTCCTCAAGTGAGTCAGAATTTTCGCTGTTTGGGAAAAACATGCCATGGTTCATGTAATTCTGCTCCAGTGCCCTATTGGGATGCTTATGTTTCACAGAGAGCAGAGTGAAAGATGACTCCGGGCCACGACTCTGATTGAGAATAACGGTTTCAATGTATTAATACTAGGGAAGATTATTTAGTTGTAAACAAAGAAATAAAAATGCCAGTACTCCCTGAAAATTTGTTCCATAAACTTGTAGATTCTTTCCTCTGAGTAAAAGAGCTGTCAACTGCAACTTATTACTGAACTAAATTAGAGCTTTGAACTCATGACTTAGTTACAAACTAGATTCGGAGATGTGGATGTGGAGATTTTCTAAACAAAGCCTTCATAGTCATGGTAGCCAGCCTCCAAAGGGGCCCTCCAGTGCTTTTCACCTCCTGGTATTCATGCACTTACTTTGAATCAAGGCCCGTCAGTAGGATACTGTGGATGGGTTCATGTGTGTTTTCTGAGGCTAGGTCATAAAAAGAGTCACAGCTTCCAACTTGGCTTGTTGGATCATTCACTCTAGGGGAAGCCAGTGCCGTGTCATGGGGTCACTTATGCGGCTGTGTGGAGAAGTAACAAGGAGCCGAGGCCTCTCACCAACAGCCATGTGTCTGAGTGACCTTGGAAACAGATCCTCTAGCCTGGCCTAACCTTCTAAAGATTATAGCTCAGCCAAAATCTGACTGCAGTTTTATGAGAGACCTTCAGCCAGAACAGTCCAACTGAGCTGTTCCAAAATTCCCGAACCACAGAAATTGGGAGATAATAAGTAATTTTTACTATTTTTAAGATGCTAAGTTTCATGGTGGTTTGTTATGTAGAAATCAAACCCCAAAAAGTAATATATGAGTGATCCACTTCTTAGAAATTTTCTTCTAGACACATTCACTATTCATGATAATTGAGGAGAAGATGGCCTCAAAGATTTATAAGCTCCATGACAGCATGAGGCCACATTTGTTTTTTTCAGCCTTTCACAGGTGCTATCATAGGTCTTAGGAAAGTTTTATGTAGATTCAAAAAAAATTTTGTTGGATAGATGAACAAATAAACAAGATAAATGTTTTTAGAAGTTAAAATTACTGAGGTCAAGTCAAGCCATTATTAGCTGTTTCATGATAAATCTCAAATTTCCATTTTAAAAAAGTAAATACATTTTGGAGAGAAGAGGTAGGGAATTTTCCTAAATTATTAATTAAGTTTCTATAAAATATAAATCACATTTGTATTATAGTTCCGGAAGGCCTATCTAACATGATATGATTTAAACTCAAAGCTATATAGCAACATATCCTCCTCTTTCCTTTGCCTGAAATGAACCTTCCTTCCTTCCTCCAGGCTAAATTTCCTTATCCTTCAGGACTCAGTGAAGTTGTAGCATCCATCTGCAGGGTAGATTTCCTGATTTCTTTTGTCTGGGTGTGACATCATACTGCATTTGAAAAAATGGCATATTCAATTTTCTTTTTCAAAATAGCTTCATTATCTTTATTAAAAATGCATATTTAAGAAGAATACAATATGTTATATGACAATGACTACTAAATAAATTATTTCCTTCCTATTACTAAACTTTTTAAATGAGTGATTATCCAATATACATTCCTGCACCAATGGATCTAAAAGCAGAAGAAAGTGCAGCTACAGGTTTTTGCAAAAAAAACCAAAAAACAAAACAAACAAAAAACTCTTCCCATTCTAAATATGTAATGATAGAAAGACATTTTCAAGGCTAGGACTCACCTAAATCTAAATACCTAGATTCATTTTTTTGTTCGTACCTTATAATCTTTCCTTCTACCCCTGGCATATTGGTTTAACTCTATCAGTTGCATTAATTTAACTGCATTTTAGGGAAATCTCCATTTTTGCAATATGAATGACATATCCACCTCTAAACCCATGTCTAGTATTAAGTGAATTTGCAAACAGGACATTCTGTAAGTAGGAACGAATATTTTCCTATAAGTGTAAACTGTACACATTGATGATTACATGACTTGTTTCTCTACAATCTTAATGAATATTCAGGATGCCACAATTATTTAGGTCAACAAACATTTATTGAATATTTACTAAATGTGAGGCACTGTGCTAGGTACTCAGATTGGAAAGTTGAGAAAGATATATTTCTTACCTTCAAAGAATTTAGAGTTTACATATTGAAGAGAAACATATCAACCAATGCTGCATGACCTTTATTTTAAAGATTCTTTAAATACTGTCACATGCTATAAGATATAAGTCACAGCAAGGGAATTCTGTCTGCTCAGGAAAATGCTCAGAATAATTTCCAACTAGATTATGTTGGCTAATTGACAACAGCAGGAAAGACTTGACTCAAGCAGAGCTAAACTATTTGAATTTTTTGGACTCATTCAGCATACTGATGTCAAAACTTACTCGAACTCATTCAGGTATTTAAGTGACCATTTATTGTAATAAACATGAAAGTTTAAATCTGATAACAAAAATTAGTCAGACCAAGTCTGTCCTCATCTAAATAGTCAAGACCGCAATAAAGACCAGAAACACCTGTCCATCCTTAACGTGTTTCTAAGGTCACGGTGAGCTGCTCTGTACACATGTCAGCTCTGAATGGACTTTATCAATATTCTACGCATTTGGCCTGAATAAGTGGTTCCTTCTCTTAGCTGGAGTGTTCCTGGACATTGTGTTATAAAGTGGAGAATTAAAAAGTAGTCATCACAGCACAGTTGTCTGTCTGGACAAGGTCAGAATGGGCAAAGCAAACGATAGAGCTGTGAGCAGTGAAATATGTGTTTTTCTCAAAAGCACTGGATGAAAGGCAGGGCAGATGGGGAAGCTGATAAAAGAAGGCGCTGTTAATACTTCACTGTGGTCTAACATCTGAAATGTAAAATAACCCAACTACTAGGACTCGGGACCATTACAGACAATTAAAAAAAATTTCAAGTGTTTTTCTAACTAAAACATGTAATTCAAAAATTTTTCCATTTGCTGTGTGGAACTGCATGTAGAACGTATAGAGTAGGTAAGACATGCTACAGGAGCATGCCTATTCCTTATTTAGAAAACTGTGCTTAGCAGAGCAAAAGAACTGAATAAATCCTTTGTTTGCCACCTTAACAAACTGATAATAATTGTTCTTAAATGGGATTTTTGTACTCAAGGCTTATGATCTCAATTTGTCATGAGTGATAACTCACATAGGCTTCTAGAAAAGAGAAAGTTTCAGGGGAGACCAAAACGACTTCTATCTTTGTTTTCACAGGTATACACTGATGTGCACATTACTTTCATTCTTTCATCTAAATTGAATTTAATATGTAAAGTAGAGTATCTGAATAAGTAGGCTTTCTGGAAGAAAATGCTAGCATGAATCCTAATCACTATAGGAGAAAGTATATTAGACAAATTGGAAATACAATTACACACCATTATAGATCTACAATGTCTTGCTTATGTGTTCTCTACAATGACAATATAGTCATTTAGGCTGCCAAGAATACTCACTGCAGGAAGTGTACCTATTCTACAATAACTCTACAGAATTTGTGGTGACAAGAAAACTACACATTTCCTTTTTAATATTCAACATGGAAATAAAGAGCTTCATATTTTTAGCTACTAAATACCATATGTTTGAACTTCTGAGTCTTCCTCCTGTACTTTTTTATGGATGTAAAAGAGCAGTTAAGATGCATCACAGGCATCCTAGAATTTTAGTTTGGGAAGGACCAATAATGATTGTGACGCCCAACGCTGCTGTGTTACAGGTAAAACTCACAGAGGTTAAATGAGTGTCCAGAGTCAGAGGCAAATCCAGGGATAGACTCTGGAGCTTTTCCCATTATCCTTGGCTTGATCTAAGGTCAGCACTGTGTAAGTTGGTGCACATACAGTTTCGTAGTTCCAGCAATGGAGCTAAAGCTACACTCGTTCTAGTTTGCACCAGTGAGGCCATCTGAGGTCACAGTATTTCTGTCTCCAAAGCGTTGCAGATCAGCACATTACTGAAACCCTATTAAACTACAAGGGGTAGGAAAACTTTAAAAATGAATAATTGACTATTTGGGAAAAATAACTAGACAAGGCTCTCTGAGTTGGCCGGAACTTTCATCAGCTACTGGGTGTGCCCTGCAAAGAAGTCCCACGTGCCCAATGAGATCATTTCATCATTTTCTTCTCCAAAGTGTGCTTTCTTTGAGGGATGCTGAATATAAAATTGCCTAATCCCATCATGGAGCTGTTTGGCAATAGCAGAAATTTAAAAGAGAGTGTTGGGAATTAGACCCTGCACCCAGTGATCTACTCCCCAATATCTGGATGCGCCATATTTCAAGCTATTCGGGTTGGCTGAGCAGGGCTCTAAATTTTTGTCAACTCCCTTTAATTAATCTTGTCATAAGTCCTATGGTGAGGTGGGTGAACTTTCAAACATTAAACGGTGAAATTACTCACCGGGTGGCTTTTCCCAAACACCCCCAACCCCAATTAAAGAGCTGTGTTTTGGTTTGGGTTTCCTCAAATGGCGCTCTTGTTAACACTCATCAAACACAGGAAAAATAAAACAGCAATTTAACTGTGCCCGCAGTGTGAAAGGCTTGTGCAAATAATCAGCACATTTCTAACTGGTTAGTAATAGGCAGAGTGCAAAAAACAAATGACCAGATTTATACCACTGGGCAGGTCTGAAAGCAACATTACAGCTGAAATATATTCATTTACAATTTAAAGCAAGCCTTTCAGTGAATAATTGTTTACATAATAGTGAAGAGTGCTCGTGCTGCACAACTGGGATCCATTTACAATGTGTTAACCAAATAATGCATGTTTACAAAAGATTTAGAGTTTGTTTTTGGAGAAAAGAATCCTGGTACCCATGCCAACAATAGCAGAACGGTATGTACAGTTAGTAAATCTTTTCTTAGCTGCAAAATTAGCATCAAGTTGCTTGAGCCTGTAAACTACGTCAGCATAAGTCACTCTCATTAACTGATGTGTGAAGGTAGTATTCTTAAACAGCAGGTTACTCCATTCTGATTTTTTTTTTAAATAATGCCAAATAATGAGGTGGGGGTAGAATTGCTTAACCAGGCCAAGGGAAAAAGAAAGAAGAATCATCTTAAAACGGCCATCCTGGATTTAATAGCCTACAACAAAACCCTAAGCAGGTCAACTTCACGGTTCAGCAATTCCTAAAAGCCTTGTCTGCTTCTCCAAAGCTTATCGGTGACGGCTGGTGTATAAGAGCTCCCAATGAGGACTGATTTACAGCACTGAAGGGCTTTGCAGTGACAAAGGAGGGCCAGGGTCCTTGAGTGCTTTCTGTATTTTTTAGATCCCAGAAGATGATGTGGTTCTGTGATAGGAATCTCTTACACTTTACCATGGACATAAACAGGTCACAGTGCCTGCAAAAGCTTATTCAGGAGTCAGGAGCAGTCTCTCTCTCTTTTTTTTTTCTGGGTCAGAGTCAGATTTTATCGAGTCAAGCTATCTAATTGAACACAAACCATGTGATAGGACCCAAACGGAGTGCATTAAAAATGAAACAGAAAGGGCCAGTTTGTCTCTGGCTAGTACTGTTACAGGGATAAGTTTTGAACATCGCCTGAATACAAAATGAATTTTTTTTCCTACATTGACAAAAGGGGGAAAAAAGTTGAGAATAAAATATACACGCACACACACAAATCTAGTTTCATGCTAGATGTATCCGTTGTGAAGCAATATGTTGGCAAAATAGGAAAAGTCAGGTGAGTTCAAGTCTCATGGCAGCCTGATTTAAACCATGGCTACACAAACCAGAGCTCTGTCCAGATCTCAGGAAAGTGAATTATATATAATAACACTTACAGTTTCCTAGTACTATTAGATTTGCCTTCTTACATAAATGCTTAAGTTATGATAAAAAACAGGGCCATGTCAGTTCCTTTCAGTCTCAGCACATTTGCTATTAGCATAAGAAATGCTGCTTATGGCAGAGCTAGTCGGGCTTGAAATTTCTGGATTAATGGATTTGATTTCCTCTTGAGACAAACCATCAGCCTTGCAGTAATGGAAATAGATATAGTTGGTAAAACAAATAAAAAGCTGGCATGCAGATAAAATGGGTTTCAGTTTAAAATAGTAATGTTGTAATTGAAGTGAACAATTACAGGGTTGCTCCTAGGCACAAAAGAAATACCATGAAAATGAAGTAATGTTTTTGTTAAGTATAGTCATTTCATGAAAATGTAGAGCTACAGATGTCATTGTCTGCCAAAGGGAAAACTATACTTATTCTTCTATACAAAGATCATTTAATAACAGTTGGCTAATTTTAATAATAATTGCTAATATTAACCCTATATTTCACTGGGAGTTTGAAGACAAAGGCTCCCGCCCCCGCCCTGTTCTTTCCCTTCCTTGGTCTTGAGCCAAGGAGAGCAAGTTCCTGTAACAAGCTATTGGCAATGAACTTCAGAACACCCCCGCCCCCTCCCGCCGCCGCGGCAGCCTTCTCACTTTTAATGTCTTATTTCTCTTTGTCAAGCATCTGTTATCAGAAAGAGAGCCTGTTAGCTTGCCATCGGAGGTGCAGGGACTGAGAATAAAGGAAGGACAGAGAGTGAGAACCCCAGGACGGGAGGGAAAGTGGGCTCTGGAATGTTCACATCTGATCCCCTTCATACACACACACACACACACACACACACACACACACACATATTATTTTTTGGTCTGTTTCAACTTCTCTGTGAACCATCTGAAATTCAGAATAGAAACTTCCATATTTAGAACTTGAAGTCTTTTCATGTTCACACACACACAAACTGAGGCAGCCAAGGCCACGGGATCTCACAAGAAACATAAATGTCTCATTGACTCTGAAAAAGACAGTGACACAGATACACTTTAACAAAATGCTCAGCTGGGGCCCAGCCCGCCGCCTGGCTCCCCGCCCCCCTCCGTTTCAGTGCTTTGCAGGAAGAGACAGGCACTGTGTTTCCTCCTCAGGTTTTCGTAATTAAAACAATATTGTAGCTCTGTGAAATTTTATTTGGAAATAGAGTGCGCTTTGTTCCCTACGATGCTGACTGGCACACACAGCCTGTTTGACTCATTTGGCATCTCTTTATCTAAGGGGAGTGCTTTTCCTGGGGTTGATACATATATGTGTGTGTGTGTGTGTGTGTGTGTGTGTGTGTGTGTGTATATATATATATATATATATATTTGGGCTTCACAACATTGAAGAAGCCACAGAGGAGTGAGAAAATGAAAGTCCCCCGTAACAAAGGATTGAGCTGTGACTTCTTCTGAGAAAAGGTTAAATCGACCGGCTGTGTGTCTTGGAGTGAAACAGGAGAAGGGCCTCTTCCCTTTTGACTGAGCCAGTTAGAATAATTCATTTCGTAAGGCAGGCTACCTGTGACAGTCGCAGGTGACCTCCCCGCCTGCTAAGCTCGGATGATTTCCCCTTCCCACTGCCCAAGTGAAGACAAACGCACTGCCGGAGACGGGTCTGCAGTGCAGAGGAAAAGCAGCCTGCCTGCATCTGTCATTTAAGGCCTCGCTCGGAGATTTTACTGCTTTCTTCACACTCTCGCACTTACATAAATACACCCACACAGTACAGGCAAGTTCCTCAGACTCCCAAGCATTTCTCTTCCATTAGGAGGCATTTTAAAACAAATTAGCACCCTCCCCAAAAGCCTATTGGCCTAAATGTGTTTATTACTTTGTTTGCTGCTTTAAAAACTCCTCCTAAAGGCTTTAGACATGACCGGGAGTTCCTACAGCGCTGAGCGCACCCTTCATCTGTTGAGGAATACACACATCTGACAAAGACTGAAATCTTTTTTTTTTTTTCCCTCTTGACACAGCGGCTGGTGACACATAAATGTACTTTTTTCTTTTGACAGAGTAATAAAAATCTCATTATCTCTGAATAGGCAGCAATTTCGTTATCTAATCTTTTTACCAAAAGGTTAGTTAATTAATCAGAAACAAATCCTGATTATTATTTCAATAGAATTAGAAAGACAAATCACCAGAGTACAGCTAAATAGGGCAGGCCTGCGGTTTCACCTGCTCATTGCCATGCAGGCCCCGTGACTGTCGGGCTCCTCCAGGCAGACAGCCTTCGGAGCAGCAGCCAGCAGATGGCCAGCCTGCCTCTGCTCCGACGCCTGTGATCCCATTACCTCACTGAATCCGTTACCAGGGTAACTGTTAAATTGCTGTGAAAGGCATGGTAATAAAGTAACCTGTCACACTGGCAATAAAAGGAGCAGAATTTTCCTGTTCACTGAACTTTGCAGCTCATCAATAGTCACTTGATGTAGAAATTCACCACTACTCCTGGGTCAGCCACAGGAATCTTTCCATAAGGCTTCCAAAATGCAAAGGAAAGTTTATGTAAACACAAGCAAGATAGAATGAAAAGCTGGATTCTTAGCTGCATGGAATGAATGCTTCCGTCTTTTCTGTGGAAGGGCTCTGGGAGCTTGAAGAACATCAGATTGCTCCCTTTGTTGTTGTTGTGTTTTAATTTAAAGCATGCTAGATTAAAAAAAAAAACCCCTTTGCTGGGGAAAGACAGCTGTGATTAATTCAAGACTGGGAAAACAAAGCACAGGGCAAAAAAAAAAAAAATTCCTTTGTTCCTAAAATCTGTCTTTTTCAGATCCTATCTTATTGGTTGTTTTCATTAAAGGGTCATGGTACTTAAAAAAATGATTTGGATTTGAGTGTTTAAAAAAAAGAATGGAAAGCCTTAGTTTTCGCAAGCTTGAAGAGATGAAAACAACAGCCCCCCCCCATCCCACCCCAACAGTTAGGGCCCCTCAGTTCTAACTGCAAAGAGATAAATGTGCCCTGAATGTATGGTATGTCTGTGTCTCTCCCTCCTTCTGTAAATGCCCTGCAAAGATTTCTATGTCACAGATTCTAGCGGTGACACTACCAGGTGTAAGATCCACTACAATTAATTGAGGTTCTTTGAGGTAAGAAAGGAGAATACCAAACACTGTCTCACTAGTAAATTAAAGAATAAGTAGAAAACCCCATTTGCCTCAATTACATTTTGCAGCCAGACCTACAAACACACAAGGAAAGTGGGGTATATCCATCTAGCCCTCATTATTAGGCATTTGCAGACTTCACGCTTTTGGCTTCATTTGGTGCTGTCATTAATTAGGCAGCATTAACCTCAGAGTACTTTGGAGCTTGCCTATTGAAATAACTTTGGGCATGCTCCTTTTCCTCCTCTCTCCCTTTGACTTGCAAGTGCTTACAGCTTGTTATTAAAAAACTGACAGTATTTCTTTGACCAGCCGGCAGCAGACATAAACCATACTTCTAGTGGTAGCTGCAAGCCATGAAAAGAAATGCCTCCAAGCAGGAATTATCCTCATTACAGAGAGCTCAGCATGGGATGACCGCAGAGCTTCAGTGGCTGGTCACATCAGACAGGGCCTTCTATTGGCATCTTAGACATGACGGTGCTTTTAAGAATGAGGTGGCAATGTGCACAGATGGAAAAGTGGTTGGGTTTCCAGTCAGAATGAGGAAAACGAAGGCTATGCTTCATGATAACTGAATTTGTTTAAAGATTGAAAATGGTTTCTATCCTGTTGGAAACAATTCTCAACCATGGAGTCACAACACACACACACACACACACGGACACATGCACACAACGGGAACTGTAAAATGTGTGTTTTACCCTTGATACTTAAAGTGTTCCCTATAATTATTCTTCTCACCCTTTTGCATCTTGATAAGGCTCCTGAGACAGACAGAAAGTAGAATTACAGAGGCAACTACTTGTGAACAACCCCCCAGCCCCCAGTGGTGTGCTGCCAACCCTGTGAAGTCTTTCCATGGCTCCAGGTCAGGAGAATGTCTTCCTCTACACCAAGGATTGGCCAGCTAAATTTGGAAGAACAGGATCCAGTATAAATATTCACCAAAAATGAGCTACACCTTCAGATCAGGTGCTGTAAATACCAGTGGGGCCAGGAGGTACATAAATGTGTGAAGTGGATTGGAGGTGAGAAAATGGGAAGATGGCCCTGTGGTCACCTGGATAATCCAGTCCCTCTCTAAAGGGACAGTACTATTTAACTGCCATCCGTGGTTTCCATGTAGCTAAGAGGAGTCCACTGTCCTCAGATGTCTTAACTTTTCAAGAGAGCCCAAACAAGAACTTTTATTAGAAATTTTTAATTTTTGAAGTCCAATTATGGTAGTTTGCTAGAGCTGCCATAGCAAAGTACTATAACTGAGTGGCTTAAGCAACAGAAATTTATTTTTTCATAAGTCTGGAGGCCAGAAGTCTGAGACCGAGGTGTCAGCCCGGTTGATTTCTTCTGAGGTCTGCCTCCCTGGCTCGAAGATGTCCGTCTTCTCCCTGTGCTTTCACATGGACTTCCTTCTGTGTCTGCGTCCTGATCGCCTCCTCTAACGACACCAGGCCTTTTGGATTAGGGCCAATCCTAATGACCTCATTTTAACTTAATTACCTCTTTAAAGACCCTATCTCCAAATACAATCACATTCTGCAGCACTGAGGGCTAGGACTTCATATGAATTTTGGGAGGACCCACAATTCATCCTGTAATGCCAATGGAGGCCAAACAGAACTTTGTTCCAAGGAAAATTTTGGCAATGATTATAATTATGCAAAGCTTATAATGTGAAAGGCATGTTTGTGGGCCTTTTCAATTTATTAACTTATTGAATCCTCACAGCTTCCTTATGAGGTGGGAAATATTATTATTCCTATTTGACAGATGGTACCTGAAGGCAAAGTGAGGTTAAATAACTCGCCCATGCAGGATCTGGTGAAGCTAGGATTGAAATTCAAAAAGTCTGTAGTTTGTAGTATCTACTTTAGCTGGTTCAGAGCATTCATGGCGAGAAATGCAGTACAATAACCTTGAGCCTATAGAGTAGAAGGCACTTAAGAGTTGGCAGAGTTTTTAATCTCCAGAAATGAAAATCATCCTCATAAAATCAGGCTTATAAGAAGGGTCTACGCATGCACAATTATTCTCATACCATGTGATTGGTTAAGCCCTTCTGTTGAAGCAATTAGATTTGAAATAACAAAGTACTCTTTAACATCTAGAGAAGATCTGGAGACTGAAGAAAAGGAAAATTTCATTAAATTCATGCTAAAGATATTGGCAAGAGTCTCTGGGTATCTGAGATAATTACCAGGATGAAGTTGGAAAATTTCTGGAAACACTGTAATTTATGTTTGTTTTGGTCGGTGTCATTGTTACTTCTCTCTCCAGCCACCATTAGCATAAAAACTGAAACTGAAAAAAAAAAAGTTTCAGCCTATTTTCCAAATCTCTAAAGAAAGAATTGGAGACATCATATCCTACTTAGAAGCTAGTCTTGGGAGACCAGGACCCCAAAACAAGATGGTAGCCCAGGAGAGTAAAAGTCTGCCCAGGAGCTATACATAAAAGGTCAGAATTCTGTGAGGAGGAGGTTTGCATTTCAAAACTTGTATCTGAGGCTTAACCAGGTGGAGAGACCTGTGGGTATCTTTCAGACATCTTCCTATTTATTTTTTCTTTCTTTCTCTCTCTCTCTCCCTTCCTGTCTCTTAGAGTTATGTGGAAGGGTAAAGCAATAGGAAAAAAATGGGTTTATTTGCATTTTCTCCTCCTGTTCCAATGAAATGAAGTAATTTCTCCACCAGGCCCATTTGCCTATTTAATTGATTTTCTTAATCAGACATTTTGGGAAAACAATTGAGCTTTGTGAACTTTTGGATGTTTTCTCACTGGGGACTTGAGAGGCACACACCCACTGTTCTTTGTATTTCTAGACTATGTCATTGAAGCATATATTAAGGCAATTTTTTCATGCCTTCTATTTGCATGTAATTTTCTTCCATGAGTGATTTTTTTTTTTTTTCACTTGTCGTGTGCTTATACGAAGCCATAACAGGGAATGGTAATTCTGTTTCAAGCCTCTGAAACTTAGCAATTTGAGGCTGTAATTCCTAAAACTGTTATCACAGGTCCAAATGAGGCTATCATAATTGTGATGTGTATCAACTGAGAGCAAGCTCTCTTTTACTTAATATAAGAAAAGACTTTGATTTGCCAAACAATTATGTTATCATCATAATAAGCATTTGTTTTAATTTGGCTGAAATCATGTCCAAAACTGAAGAGAAGCAAGCATGAAGAGAGTAGAAGGGAATAAGTAGGACAATTTTGATGTGATGTATTAACCTAAGAAATATAGAGATGTTTCCAAATTACATTTTTTCCATCAAATTCTCTTTAATTCAGGATGTTATTAAAAACCCTATTTACTAGCACTTATGTATTTAAATTTATAAGGATATTTTCCCAGTCTATACATGTTCCCTCCTAGGTTCTATTACTGCAATTTGATGGCAATCACAAGGTGACAAACTCTAGTGCTTTGGAACAATGTCAACGCTAAAACAACTTAGGTGTCCTCTTACCAGTTTCCAAAACAAAATAGTTACACATGCAAGTAAGTGGTATTACTGAAAGAGCATATTCATGTATGTCTGTGTTTATGGTAAAAAGGTTGAAAAATGTGTTATATTATTTGATTATTTCTGGGTAGCAGGATTCTGGGTAATTTTTCTTTTATTCTGTTTATTTCTTATTTTTAATCACTGTGAATATATATTATACACACACACACACACACACACACACACACAGACATGAATATGGATGACCTCCCCATTTGTATCTTCAGCTTCAACATCTTTAAGCCATCAGCTCTTTCCACCTCTCATGTAGACATTTTTACTTGGAAGTTCAGATGAACTAAAAAGATTCCAAGCTGAATTCATTATAATATCCAAAAATTATTTCTCTGGTTCCCCTATTTCTGTTCATAAGCCATTTTTCCCTCAGCTACCCAAATCTAAATGCTGGCAAGTCCAAGGCTGGTCTTGGTTTCTGGTCTCTAACTTCTCACAAGTGACCAGTCAAGTCCAGTGAGTGCTGTCACCCCACAGTCTATAGATCCCAGGCTTCTCCCCTAGTTACCTTTTCTCCTAGTTATCTGTAGGACTAATACCCAGTTCCCCGTTATTTCTCATGTTTATTCCCGCAATAAGCAATCAGTCCACTGGCTCTTAAAACATATTTCCCCCTCAAGTTAAATTATTTGTAAAGGTTATAGACACAGTTCTGTTACAACCTCAATTGGGGTAAACACATTGTCATATACAGGATTTTTCTTACCTGTGCTGAATAATGGTAAACAGTGCTCTCAATCCGTAGATGATTTTTGTCATTTTGAGCTGTAATCTTCATCCAGCATGATTAAGTCTACATAAAACTTAATGTTAGGTAGTGCTGATTTGCTGGGCCTGGTATTCTAAACATACTCTTTTCTGGTTTTCACACTGTTTGCTAAAACTTAAGATAGTTAAACAGAAAATTAAAGGAATTATTTCATAAAAGTGTATCAACCCAGCCAAACCTAGTAAGCATTGTAATTAAAATCATTTTGGTGTCCAGTGGACTTGGTAAAGGAAGATGAATTTATTGACAATCAGCTGTGGACAAAAAATAGATTGTAACATGGTAAATGTGGCCCACATGAATTTCTAGGGCCAGCGTGGTAGCAGAGCACCTAATCAGGATAAATTCGCATAGCTTTCTTCACCTCTAAGCAATTAATGACAGGGTTTTTTTTTTTTTAATTGTTTTAGATGGGTCACATTTATAATCATTCTAGTAAGAAAAAAATTAAATCATTGAATTATTCAGAAATTGATTAGTTATATAACAATCAAATGTAGATATTCTGGTCACTTACTGTGTCTCTAGGGGCTATTAAGCAGGCAAGGAGAAATGTGTCCTGCCTGTGAGACGCACTTCCAACTTTCTTAAAAAAACATCAAAGGAACATGTATCTATTTTCCTGCTTTAGAATCTGCTGACATCATCTGCATGCAATGAAGCCACAAAGCATAGAAGATCTTCTTTCACACTGATTAAAACTTAACTAAGGAGACTCTATAATTACTGAAATCCATTCTACTTTAAATTCTCTTCACTTTGCATTCAAATTTCAACATAAATATTATTTACAAAAACATTGAAATATTCAAATATAATTTATTTTCATTATTCTTCTGACATTGAAACAAAAACCTTTAAAATTAAAAAAAAAGTTCAATCTGGTAATGATTATTGGATTAAAGCCACACTTAGAACAATTTTTCGTTTAGAAATATTTCCCATTTCTGTTTAACAATCCAGAAGTCCGAAATGGGAAAACAAAATTGAAAAGAAAAAAAAAAAACAACCCATAAAACCTACTTGGGCCTTTTTGGAAAATTGCCTTAATATCCTTATTTATGAAGAAGTTTTTTGAAAGAAAAGGATAGGAAACCCTAAATGATAATTTGCTGTGGAGGCTATCAATTAACTCTGCCCTGACTATTTTCTATTAACATATATTTTTAATTTTATATCTCAGGGATGCTGATAACAAAGCCTTTTATTTTGAAAAATATATCAGCGACCTAACTTTAAAATTTATGGAGACCATGGCTGTGTCCAAAGAGTTTTTTCTCCTTGTTACCTTTGGAAAATCTTGGTTGGGGGATGTACTTTTACCGTCTTATTTATTTCTAATAATGGAAGTAGAGGCCATGGAAATTTAAGCTTGGGGCTATCTCTGCCTATATATATGGAGGTACCTCAGATATCCTTTGAATTATAATAACTATTATAGTACATATTCTATATGCTAGTAAAACACTCATAAACATTACTTTTCTACTTTTGACTTTTTATTTGAAAAAGTGCTGGAAATAGTAGCAATATCATACAAGGAAAAATATCAATAAAGCCTTCCAATTTAAGGTTTTAAACATAAGTGGTGCTAATTTTGAGTGCGAATACAAAATATTTATATTTTAAAAGCATATATATGAGAAAGTGTCCATATTTTAAATTCACCATACTGTATTAATTTATATGTGTGTTTTGCATTCTAGAAACTAAAGTACATACAATGCCTCAGGCTAAAGAGGGGTTCTAATTATTAGTGATGATTCAAAGCATTGTTCATAACAGTCAATATTGAACAGAAAAAAAAATCTTAGATTTTTATTGGCTCTGCTGTTTTACAATACAAATTCAAGCTCCCTAAAGAGATGAGATGTGTCAAGTAGTGCTTTAAACACAGGCTCTTAAAAACATAGGGAATGATTATTTCTGCAAGTTTTAGTTTGCAGCAGCAACATATGCAGTGGCAGCTGAGTACTGGAGGTTGGAGACCAGGGATCTCTTGGAACTGAATAAGGAAATTGTGACTTGCATGCAAAATGCAAAAGAATCACTTTTCCCTAGTTCTAAATTATGCTGACACTTCAGGGAGATAAAAAAGACAAAGAAACATATTGCATTTTCAATCTGATGATCTTCAACAGAAAGCTTAGCAAATTAAGATGAAATTAATTGTACGAAAAACATCCCCCCCACCCCAATCCATCAAGTCATATTGAAAAATCTTTCTTTTCTGTGGCAGGTAATATAGTGTTGGCTACATTTCTTTGCTCATTAAAAAATACCGTTTTTATTGTGTCTTCTCAATATATCAGAAAATTCAAGGCCACGGTGATCAAGGAGAGAATTTATTCCTCAGGTGTTGACTCCATTCTCAAGTCATTCAAGCATTGCTTCATCTCTCTGTGGCAGCCTCAGTACACTCTATTCAATTATAGGCTGCAGCCATGAGGGATCATGTTTTAATCTGTGTATAAACAAAGGGATAAAATAAAAACATCACATTTACAAATTCTAAAGATGCTGCTTTTATAATGTGGTACCAGGAATTATTGCAGTCGTATTACTTGCTTTCCATAATGGGAAGGAATAGGGCACGTCTTCATGTAAAACCAGGCATCCTCATTATAAATGATATACAATTAATGTGAAAATCACCACCCTCTGGAAGACATCTAAGACTGCTATACAGGCACATATTTAATGATAGCTTTCATGTATTAAAAGATGCATATTTGCACATTATTGCCTTTCTAAAGAACCTGATTCATTTTGTTGCTTGGAAATGGGAAAAGAATCAGAAAAGGTGAGCTCAGCTTTCTAGCCATGGTCTAGTCCCATTTTAGGTAGGCTTCTGGAATCTAAATGAGATTGGTTTTTTTGAAAATGAAAATTGCTTTGGGGAAGAATGGTTGCCACAGTCAGTGTGCTGGTATCTAGATGCAAACAAGAGCCTATAAAATCCCCTTACAATCTAATGACTTGCTGTAACCCACCTGCCAGCTACCTGAATCATTTAGTATACCTCAATGAAAACTGCACTACTTTAACACTAAATGTGATTAAGGCTTTATGCTAGCACTTAATTAAAGCTCTCTGCATTTTTTTGTTGTTGTTGTATTTCCTTTGAGCATCAATTTTGCACGGTTTTTGAAAAACAGCAAGCTAATTTAAAACATTTAGGAAGAGATCTTAGAAATAGTATATCACAGCCTATAAATAATGATGATATTTTTCAAATTTGTGGGGCAATGACAAAGCTCTTGCTGGTCTCTATTTCCCTGCAACATTCCAAAGGAAAGAGAATTCTTCTATCAGAAGATTATAAATTTTCAGCGTTGGCATATGGATGCATGTGCTTGATCATAGAGGACTGAGGAATCTGATTTTTATATGACCGTTTTTTTTGACCTTGTCATATGGACCTATAGGTCCGTATAAGATAGAAGCATAGCCACATGACCTTTTATTGTTCCCTTAGGTCAAAAACATTCGTAATTCCTGTTACTGCAAAGTAATCAATCAATCAGGGGTTTTTTTAGAATAGGACTAATGTTATTGTGAACTTCCATCTGTAACAGAGAAGTGACAATTCATTCATGTTTGAAAGCTACTCCCTCAATGTTTAAATCAATAGCCAGCCAGACTGGAAGACTGCAGTCATGTTGGGTGCAGACTTCCTACCTTTAGTGCCTATCTTTTTTGACCAGAAGAACGTAAGTGTGCTAGTCTTGGGTCACATCTAGGGTTGGTCAGACCAATTAGCTGGGCTGTATTTGCCAAAGTTCATAGGCAACAGACTGAGACCAATGCATGACAATAGTACACATGTAAAAGGAAATCTCAACCCTGGCTGAGGCTTACATTTGGTTTCTTCCCAACCATAGAGATATACATTTTGGTATCCTACTGCAGAGCATTAAGAGGACATACTTTATTTAAACAATTGTGTTTAAAGGCGGGGGTGGCAACTTAGTTCTGTTCACTGTGTAGAAATGGAAAACATTTCACCTCAGTATTTCTTTTATATGTGTATAGATAATGCTAATACCTACATTTGATAAATAATATGAATGACATAAATTTGTATCAGCATAAATGAATGCTAATGTCTATACTGGATAGAGAAAATGAGTGATTTCACTTGCTTTATTGATTGGTTTACAAATTATGGTCATATAGAAATTGTGGTTGTCTTGTACATGGTTAGTTAATTTGCCACATTAATCTGATAGTAACAGAGCTTAATTTCTCTGAATCCTCTCCAAAGTAAATATACCTGGATTTTCCACCACTATGGTTGTTCTGAAATGTTCCCATTTCAGCAAACTATTAATATCTGTTGGTCAAAAACATAATTATTGCAATAACTCCCCACTATGAAATTTAATTAGTATTTCCAGGTAGAAGAGAGTACAACTTAAAGTATAACTTAAACTTTCAACATGGCTCAAAAATGTCAAAAATCACTGATTGAAGACAACTATATAATTGAAAAGAATCTATTCAAGATCTTGCTATAAATAAGCTCTCTGTATCTATCTTATCACCAAATAAAGACGGAGGCGTGTTGCTGGCGAAGTGTGGTGTAAAACTGACTCCAGTATATGAAAGACAACTTTTATTGGAAGTCGAAGATAACCTCTGAAAATATTTACTAATAAGCAATCTGAAACCTCTATGCTTTGCATTGAAAACTTCTGTAGTATACTTACCACAAAAGATATATTGTCATCAAAAACTGAAACCCTTGAGCTTTGCTCTATAAGTACAGAAAATGCAACATAACCTCTTTTGGTTGATGTTTTATTGATAAAAATTGAAAGGAGACCTTCCATGAACTTGTAATTAGTTTACCATGCAAAGTGTTGACAAAAGCTCTAGTTTAACACCCTGCATTTCTCTCATGCTTGGCTGAATGCGAACAGTTCCTGGTGGCAATCATGCTGGGTCATGAAACTAATTGTGCTCTGTGAGAGTGAAAATTCTCAATTTCCGAGCAGGGGACACTGCTGCATGACGGATGAATGTTAGAAATGTGGTATGCTGTGCTCTTTCATCTCTGTCACTGGGTATTTATTCTGACTTGGCTTCTAAATTATTCATTTTCTTTAAGCAATCAATATTAATAATCTGATTTGCTCTCTGGCATTTTTAGTCACACTTCTGTTTAACTGACTGTAAATAAAGGTCACTTGGAGGCTTCCTGCTGCTGTTCAGAAGGTCCTTGCCTAATTAATTCCCAACACTTTTTCCCTATGACTGTGATTAGCAGTTGCAATCAGGTTGAGCAATTAGCTGCCTCCTTGCACTGTGATTTGCTCCGTGCAGCCCCCAAGATGAGGCTCCATTTGGTCATTCAGTCTTCCCTCTAAAAAGAAGCTTGGGTAGGGAGCAAGGTTTACAAATTTACAGATAATTATATAGAAGATTATTGAGCCCATCTGCCAGCTGCTTTAGTAATCTCCTTGTTTAGGGTCTTCAAATCCTGAGCACCTTGGGAAGAGCATAGCTTGCTGGTGTTCTGGAACCAGAAAGGTTGGGGTTCTAATCCAGGATTCACCACTTACAAGCTCTTTGACCTTGGGCAAGTTACTTGCTATCTTTGTCAATTAAGAATAGTACTTCCTCAGGGTTTGTAGTGAAGATTAAATGACACTAAATTCAGGAATAGATTCAGTAAATGTTTATGAAAAACCAGCAAGTTCTGGGTGTAGGCTGTTTTGAAGAAAATAGATGTGATAGTAGTGGGGAAAGAGAATGACTGCATAAACAAGTAAATTCATAAATTGTGATTAATCTTACGAAAAAAAAGGACTAGATGCTATGAGAGAGAGGATTTAACTTTAGATTGTGTGGTTAGGAAAGCCTTGCTGAGGAAGAGAATTAGGTTTTCTATATTTTAGGAGCAGAAAGCGAGCGTGTCTACGGTGCAGTGAACTGCACGTGGAGGGCATGGCAGGAGATAGGTGGGTGCAGTTCCCTTGGCCAGCTCGCTCATTCAGAGGACAGGATGGCAGAGTGGTTGGGGCTGGGTTCAAGCCCCAGCACCTCCACTTACGAAATTCACGACACTGAGCAAATCATTTAACCTCTTCATGTCTCCTTTTCCCACCTCACAGGATTATTGAGGACACTGAATAGGATTATATAAAATTCAAACAAGGCTTGAAAATAGTAAGCACCTGACGGATGGTAAATATTATCATTGGATACTGATAAAAATTTGGATTTTATTAAATATGATGAGAGAAATCTGGAGCATTTTAAAATCCTTTTAAAAGTCAGGGTGACTATAAAATTTTCCCTTTTGATAAATAGCATCGAAAGGGAAAAAGGTGAAAAGGAGGATTCCGATTGGAAGGCTACTTCAGAAATCCAAACCCTTGCTCCAAGTTGATAAAAGCACACATGGAAAGGTGCAAAAAGAGAAGAAGCAGACCAAGTACCCCACATACAGTAGGAGCTCAATAAATGTTAGTTATCAACACTCTGGTAATTTACTTGCCCAGTAATTACCCTTTATGGACTTGCACCAGGTGATGATGAGCACTTAGATTCTACTTAGACTATACGCTCCTTAATATGTGAGAAGCGTAATCAGCATCTAAATGACTAGAGTTTAGTGGTCCCAGTAGTGTCGGATAGATGTAAGCAAACAGGTTATATGATTTATGCATTTTGGGCAGGTTTTTAAAATTCGAAGATGCTGGGAGTTAGCCTAAAAGGAGCATTTTATGTGTTATGCCAGGTTGTAGCTGGCTATGAGGTAGACCCAAACTGGCAGAACTGGAAGTGGGTAAGAACTTTGTGTGTCTCTGTGTGTGTGTGTGTGTGTGTGTGTGTGTG
This sequence comes from Indri indri, assembly GCA_004363605.1. NCBI lineage: Eukaryota > Metazoa > Chordata > Mammalia > Primates > Indriidae > Indri > Indri indri. The sequence continues at coordinate 78,337 of RJWJ010003991.1, forward strand.
TGTGTGTGTGTGTTGGGGGAGGGGAGGTTGTCAGGGCCTGATCCGTGAAGTGTGAGGTCTAGAGCAACGAAGGACAGTGATCCCAGTCAGTAGTGAGGCAGAACACACCATGGTTAGGAGCAGGTTAGACTCAGAAATCAGGAGGACAGCAAATGAGGAGCAACCAAAGTTAAAGCAGTCAAAGGGTAGGATTCATTTATTAATGTATTCATTTAACAATTATTTATTGAATGCTTACTATATGTCTATTCACTCTTCTGGTACCTGGAGATTGAGACACAAAGGACAGAAATGTGTGGCCTTATAGACCCTACATTACAGACAGGAAAAGCAGATAAACAGGTGGTAAATCAGTAAATTACTATGTTAAAAGATGATAAGAAAAACAAAGTTGGAATGGAGTAGTACTATCTGAGGTCTTTTACCCACCTCAATGAGATAGAAGCTACTGGAAGGTACTGAGCAGAGAGCAGAGAAATGGCATCATTTACGTTTTAAAAAGATCCCTCTGGCTCAGCACAGACAGACTGCAGGGTCAAAGGAGATCAGTTAGGAGATTATTGCAAAACTCCTGATGCGAGAAGATGGTGACTGGAACACGAATGGGAGCAGCAGAGGGGCTAAGAAGTGGTGGGATTCTGTGTATGGTTTACAGGTAGAGCCAACTGGATTTGTTAGTATTTACTCTTGAATTGGATGTGGGATGTGAGAAAAAGAGTCAAGTTTCTAGTGGTGAGCTAGAATTAGCTCACACCAGCTAAGAAGAGCTGATTGTACCATCTCTTCTTAACTCTGCTCACAGAAACATCACATTGGTAGCTTAAAACCAGAAAATCAGCCATGGTTAGAATATTTACACCATGGAAATCAGCAAATGCTATACACACACACACAAACACACAAACACACACATACACACACGTATGTACAGTTGACCCTTCAACAACATGGGTTTGAACTGTGGAGATCTATTTACACACAGATATTTTTCAGTAAATATATTAGAAATAATTTTTGAGATTTGCAACAATTTAAGAAAAACTCATAGATGAACCATGTAGCCTAGAAATTTTAAAAGATTAAGAAAAAGTTAAGTATGTCACAAATGCATAAAATACATGTATGTATTTGTCTGTTATCATTTACTACCACAGAAGATATACAAATTTATTATAAAAATGTAAATTTTATCAAAACTTACACACACAACATAGATGATACATGGTGCCATTCCCAACTGAAAGAAATGTAAATGAACATAATGATACAGTATTAAACTATAACTGCATAGAATTAACTGCAATAATACTGTATGACTGCAATAATTTTTTTTATACTTTATTTTATTTATTTATTTTTTATTGTTTGTTATTATAGGGGTACAGATGTTTAGGTTACGTATGTTGCCCTTGCCCCCCCTTGCCCCCAAGTCCCAGTTTCAAGTGTGTCCACCTCTCGGATGGTGTGCATTGCACTCTTTGTGTATGCGTATATCCGTCCCCTCCTCTCCCTCGCCCCTCCCCCTTCCCCCTCCCTCCCTACCCAACATCCAATAGATGTTATTCTTATATGTACACTTATGTGTTGTTCAGTTACTACTAATTTGATGGTGAGTACATGTGCTTGTTTTTCCATTCTTGGGATACTTCACTTAGTAGAATGCATTCCAACCCTATCCAGGAGTATACAAGAGGTGCTATATCACCATTGTTTCTTAAAGCTGAATAGTACTCCACGGTATACATATACCACATTTTATTAATACACTCATGTATTGATGGACACTTGGGTTGTTTCCACATCTTTGCAATTGTGAATTGTGCTGCTATAAACGTTGGCGTGCAGGTGTCTTTTTCATAGAGACTTTTGTTCTTTGGGGTAGATGCCCAGTAATGGGATTGCTGGCTCAAATGGTAATTCTGCTTGTATCTCTTTAAGGTATCTCCATATTGCTTTCCACAGAGGTTGCACTAGTTTGCAGTCCCACCAGCAGTGTATGAGTGTTCCTGACCCTCCGCATCCACGCCAACATTTATTGTTTTGGGACTTTTTGATAAAGGCCAGTCTCACTGGAGATAAGTGATATCTCATTGTGGTTTTGATTTGCATTTCCCTGATGATTAGAGATGTTGAGCATTTTTTCATATGTTTTTGGGCCATTATTCTGTCTTCTTTTGAAAAGTTTCTGTTCATGTCCTTTGCCCACTTTTT